>PVJO010012705.1:0-54513 GCA_004026905.1 Hystrix cristata | reverse complement strand
AAGTTTCTTACACTGGATGGCTCGGAACCGGGGGAAGGTGGGCGAGTCTCCAGCCCCAACCTCGAAGACGTTTCTCCTCCGGTCAAGGCCAGGTGAGGCCTGTACAGTGATGCGGTGCTTGAAGTCTGGGTTTGGGGGAAGAAGGAGCAGATATGGTGTGGTGAAGGAGAGCCAGGACCCCAAGCCGCAGGGCCCTTGGGCCGGCTCCCAGGCCACAGTGGCACAGTGGCCACGGGACCGGACAGCCTCATTGCATCCCCTGGGCCCCAAGCTTTGGACAAGGAAACCCGGTAGGCGGAACTCCACACGCGATACCAGCCGGGCGCTCCGCCCCGCCCCCTAGGTCTTCCCAGAACTTTCTTGAGTCCCGCCCCTTCCCGGTTGTAGCCACTCCCAGACCGAAATGCAAATACCTTGGTCAGAACCCGCCCATAGCCACAAAATACATTCCGGGCCCCACCCCTTCCAGCTGTCAGCTCACGGGTCCACCCACTAGCACTCTACACCAATCCCAGCGCGGCCAGCCTAGAACCCGACTCCACCCCTCTGCCCACGCAGCCAATGGGCTCTGTGGCCCTGCCCCCACCGCCAGCCAATGGCGGGGCGGCACCCCGGGCCGGCCGTTTACCTAGAGGCATGCTGATGCGCCCGCCGCCGTCGCGAGCCCGGAGCTTGCTGCGCTTGAAAGTACCGCGGCGGCGGCGCACGTGCGGCCGTTCGCGGTCCACCTGCTGCAGCAGCAGCGTCAGCTCCCGCTCAAACACCTCCAGTTCCCACTGGGCCAGCAGGTGCTCGCGCCGCCGCAGCTGCTCCGCCTGTGAACGCTGCTCACGCGCTGCGCGCGTCAGCTCCTCCTCGCGGCTCAGCAGCTCCTGCGCCGGGGACAGGGGAAGGCGGTGAGGTCAGCCCGGTGCTGCCCTCGGCGCCCGCCTCTACTCTTGACCCCGCGGAGACTGGGGGAACGGCCCCCCGACTCGGCGCACCTTTTCCTTGGCCCGCAGCTCGTCGAAGAGGTCTTGGATCTCGCGTTTCCAGCCTTCTTGCATGGAGTGGAAGGAGTCCCGCGGCATTTCCCGTACGACCTGTGCTTCTAGCGCCTCCAGCTGCTGCAGGATGGAGGCGAAGTCGGGCCTACGGTGGGGATCCTGTGCCCAGCAGTCTAGGGGCACAGCGGGGAAGGGAGACAGAATAAGAGGGGGTCGGTCTGTGGCCGGATGTGATGGGGCGGGGCGGGAGTCCTGCCCCTCTTCCACCCGTGCTGTCCCCTTACCGGCCATGAGCTGTGCGAAGGGCTCGGGGCAGGTGGACGGGATGGGCAATGTGAGCTTGTTAACAGCCACACCATAGGCCACAGCCAGACAGTCGATACCACGGTAGGGGACCTCGCCAGTCAGTAGTTCCCACAGCAGCACCCCAAAGCTATGGAGGAGACAAAGGGTCGCTGTGCCCTCCTCTGACCACTTTCTGCCACCTCACCCCAAAGCGATGAGGAACTAAATAGTTTGGATCCCTTCCTTTGGGCTCAGGCTGTCTGCGCACCCCTGGGGTTAAGAACAACCTCTGCCCTTCACTGCTCCCACATCGACCGCACCTCCAAACGTCGCTGCCCTTAGAAAAGGTGGAGGCCTTGATAACCTCAGGAGCCATCCAAGCATAAGTGCCCGCGGCGCTCATTTGTGTGGTTTTGTGCCACTCTCTGGCCAGGCCAAAGTCAGTGATCTTCAGGGTCTTGTGCTCCATGTCGTCACCCTCAATAGGCTGCAGCAGCAGAACTGGGTAAGAAATGGCACAGGACAGTGAGTGTCTCAGGTCCAGGTGGTGGAGGAAGAAGGGTAAAACCTGGGAGTAAACTATCATTTGCCAAATATCCTGGTATTGGGTGAACAGAATCTAGATCTTGCCTTGGAGACCTCACAGTTTAGGGGAAAGGGGAATGTTACAAAAAAAAATTCTGGGAGACATTTACCCAGGCTCTCCTAGAGGCCAGATATTTCACACTTAGCTCTAGCACTTAAAAAAAAAATCACCAGGTGTGCTGGCACATGCCTATAATCCCAGCCCTCAGGAGGCTGAAGCAGGAGGATTGCCATGAGCTAGGCCAGCCTGAACTACATAGTGAGACTGTCTCAAAAAAAAAAAAAAGCTAGATATTGCTATTTTACAGATAAAGAAACAGCAGGGAAATTACAGAGTCATACAAGCAAGGTCCTACAGTAAATAAAACCAATTTCAGCCTGTTCTGTGTGGTTCCAAAGCTAGTGTTTGTCCCTCCTTCAATTTTATTTTGAGACAGGGTCTCACTAAATTGCCTAGGCTGGCCTTGAACTTGGAATACTCCTGCCTCAGCCTCCTGAGCATCAGAGATTACGACACCTCACTTGGTGGCTCTAACTTTCCCCTAATACCGACTCGAATAAAAACTGGTAACGAGGCAAGTTCTCAAGAAATCTGTGAATGTCTTGTCCTTTTGCTGAAGCAGGAATGTGAATCAGGACTGCTGGGGATGGGAAGAGGAAGGAAGCCCTGGGCAAGCAAGGAAACCTAGTGGATGCCACAGGCCCCAGTGCCCACATCACATGGCGCAGCTACTCCCAATACAGTCCCCACAGGATAGCTGCTGAGGCAGTTGGGTGTGAAGAGAACAGGAAGGGTGATGGCTTTTGGCCACAAAGGAGGAGCTTTAGGCAAATGTAGGAGTGGACGGCCAGACTTGGCAGGGGCTCCTGGCTTTGACCCAAATGGGGCCACCGTACTCACCACAGGGAGGCGAAGCAGCAATTTGCAACTCTCTTGCCAGGGCAAAAACAGCTCAAGTGAGAGAAGTTTTAGAGGAATAGAAAGAGGATAAAGCCATAGACTCATCAAAGGTCTGAAGGGCCTCTGTACTTCTGGTCATTGACAGCTGCCCAGTAGAGATGCGATGTCTGTTTCTCCCCATCAGAGCTGCGATAGGGGCAGCATGGGTACTGGGTGGGGCAGAGGGGAGTCACCTACAAAGTCAGGTGAGTCAGGAGGACACCACAGAGGAGGAGGCAACCCGTGTTCATCTTTGAGGGACTAAAACTATAACCTCTGATCCTGCTGCTGGCCAAGCCCTGCAGGTCTCCTGGGAGATCTGGTGATGCCACCCAGCCCCTTGCTGCTCACTGCCTGTTGCTCCTCAGGCCTCTGCTGCTTAGCTGTCCCCTTAAGGGCCTCCCCCATACTCAGCTGCTGTGATGTTGGAGCTCCTCAGAGGCCAGCCTCCCCTCAGCCTCTGTACACTGCCCCCAGGCCATCTCAGCCTCTTTCAGGTGCTAGCTTCCCCTTGCCCCTGGCATCTTCCACACTTGGAGCTCTAGGCTAGACAGAAGCTGATCCAGCTGCCCATGGGCTGCTTCTCCTGGTGCCTTCATCAACCTGGTGAGCTGGCAAACCTTCCTGCAACTTCTCTGAATTGAGACAATGGCCTCAAAATTCACCAAATCCTGAGCCACCCTGGTGAGTCCCATACAGAGAATAAAGCTGAGATGACAACAAAACCATCTCAGGGTCAACATGAGTATCAAACTAGTTATTGATTTTCAAAGCCCTTCTTGGGGGTCTGACATCTGATAGAGGTGTCACACACGCCGGTTGCCCTGGAGACGCTGCACTTATATCTGTCACACTCTCTCTCTTCTGCCCTGGGTCACTCCTTACTCCACCTTTACTGCGGCTTCTGCTCTGGCCGCGGAAAGTCAGCGCTAGACCAGGTATCAGCTCTGCACAAGCTAATCTGAGGAGGACCCACAACAGGCCAGGCCAGGAGACAAGCCTGAGCCCCCTCTGGAGGACCAGCCCTTCCTGCCTCCTGGCCAGGTCTCTAGCTGCACACAGGACGCCACAGACTGGCAAGGCACTTTCTGCACCATGACTGGGGAGGTGTCCAGTCTCCCCTTTTTCAGCTGGGGAATCTGAGGCTCAGAGTGGGACAGCAACTCACTCCAAATTTCAGGACTTCTTCGTAATTGTGGTCTTTTTGCTACCCCCATCCCCACTCCACTAAGCTTCAATCTTTTTTTTTCTTTTTTTTGGTGTAGGGATCGAACTTGGGGCCGTGAGCTTGCTAGGCAAGCACTCTAACCACGGAGCTAACTCCCCAGCCCCTAAATCTCAATCTTGCCTCCACACCTCCTGCTTTTCCTCCAAACTGTCCTGCTGTCTGCTTGGACCTTGAACTTGTCCCAACTCAAGATGCTATTGTGTCTGGTAGAGACCCTGGACATGGGAGGTCAGGGGCCACCGAGAGAAGGGGCCAGAGAGCCTAAGGCTGGGGCAAACCTTGCAGCCCCTCCTTAGGGCTCACAGGCTTCTGAAAGGGACCTGGCCACCAGCACTCCTCCCCACAGCCTCTGCAGGGGGTTTGGGAGTGGCCTGGGCAACTCACACCTCTTCCGCTTCCCTCCCATGGTCCCTACTTCTCCTTTTTGGGAGGCCTGGGCCAGGTCTCCAATTGGGAGGGGGGTCCTTTGGAGGAGAATTGGGGGAGGTCAGGCCCAGGCTGGGCTGGCTGGTCAGTCCTGTGACTCGTGGGCCTGGAGAATTCCCCCTTCTCTCCTCGCCAGGCTTCTTCACAAGGCCCCCATTGTCCAGGAAAATCACGCCATTGTTTCCTGCCTGTGCCCCCCAGCTCAGGGACTCCCCCCACCCCAATCCCGCAGACAGAAACTCAGGCCTAGGACTGGGGTCTGGAAGGTTAGATGCCAGACTCACAATGGCTGAGGCCACCTTGCCTGCCCTTCACAACGGCTCAGACTCTGAGAGGGAAGCAGAGGAACTGGGGTGGGGTTGGGGAAAGCGGGGCAGCAATCCCTGGCTCCTTCCTCTCTGGCAACCCCCCCACCCCAGCTCTTTCCTCCCCTGCAGGCAGCTGGGCTAGGGAGGGAGCAGGGGCTGGAGCAGGGGCAGGAAGCCAGCCCAGGGGCAGCAGGAAACACAGGAAGCTGTGGGGAGGGTGGGGAGTAGGAGCCTGGGCTATTGTTCCATTTTTTCTGGAAAGAAAACGGAGGAAAAACAGAAGATGGGACCCCCCCACCCAATGGCCCTTCGGGGAATCCCCCTTAGGCTAGGGCAAGGAGTTGGGGGGTGTCCCCTGGATTACTTGGGCCCAGGCGTAAGGCTGAGAGGTGGGAACCAGCCTCAGATGAGTATGGGGTGGCTAGCAGGCCTCCACTCTCCCTTCCATCCCTGGAAAGGACTTGGATATCATGGGGTCCTGGTGCTCTGCTCCCTATACCCCTTGTCCATGGTCAGCCAAGGCCTGGGACCTCAAAATATCCATGCCGGACTCTTCCAAAAATCTCTGTGTCTCTTTGGTGACCCTACGGAGCCTGCCCCCGCCTCTACTCCCATCTCTGCATTTCCTACTGTCTCCAGCCTGAACCCTGAGCTCCAGCAAGGCCTGGCCCGTGTTCCCTTGCTCCCCACAATTGGCTTCTATGTCTTTGCTCTTGTCAGGCTCTGCCTGGACACCCAACTAGATGCCTCTCTAAATGCTGCCTGCTCCGGCCTGGTGCGAAGTTTGCCTGCCTTCAGGTCCCCTGAACCTGTCACTTGAGTGTCACAGCCCCATGGTGGGCAAGGGGGTCTGAAATGGCTAGACATGTAGTCTCCCTTAGCCAGAACTCCCACCCCAAGTGCTGATTCCAGGCTGGGCCCTGCTGGTCATCCTGCCCTCCACTGCCCATGTCCCCTCCAATGCCCAGGGCCACAGCTGAGGACACAATGTTTGTCAGGCACAGTGTATCAGGGCTTGCCCAGGCTGTTAAGCCAGTTCAGGCTCCCGGTCACTCCCTTTTCAGAGAAGCTGAAATTGAGGATTTGAGTTGAAATAACCAGTTAGAGGCCATGCAGCCAGGGAGTAGGGCCAGCATTTGAATTCCTAAGGAGCCTTGACCTCAGTGAAGAGTAGGGGGCTTCCCCTGAGATCTGTTTTCCTGGAGGAGCTGCTCACCATGAGAGAAGGGAAGGGGAGAAGAGATCAGCAATACCATGAATGTGGTGAATCTCAGGGAAGGGGAAGATAAGACCCACTAGCCTCCAGGGGACTTCCTTGAGATGGTGGCCACAGTTAGGCAGGATGCTGATGGCCCACCTAAGAGATCCGTTTTGTAATCTGCCCAAACTGCAGCTCCAGGCTGGGGTCAAGACTCCTCCAGGGGCTGGAAGAGGAGTACTCTGCCAGGTTCTGGGGATTCCTACTTTGGAGCCAGCACAAGGCCACAGGTACCCCTAGTCAGCTGGAACTCCCCTGGGTGGGAGCTCTGACCTCTGGCAGATCCCTTGCTGAATTCAGCTGAAGGCTAGGAGGAGGTATGTGCCTGGGCCATGCCACCCTCCAGCCACGCCCCTGGAAACTCACTGTTGTTGGACTTGAGGTCTCGGTGGATGACAGGCACCAGGGCCTCACAGTGCAGGTAGTGCATCCCACGGGCAATCTGCACAGCCCAGTTGACCAGCACATGTGGGGGCACACGCCGCCCAGCCAGAGCACGGCTGAGGGGCCCACCAGCTGCATACTCCATCACCAGGCACAGGTTCGGCTCCTCCAAACACACAGCTTTGAGGGCAATGATGTTAGGATGTGCCAGCATGGCAAAAAGCCGAGCCTCCTGGCGAACACTTTCAGCTGTCACACTGATGTCCTCATCAGGGTCCTGGCGAGCTGCTTTCACAGCCACTAGCTCCCCTCTCCAGCTGCCACGGTAGACCTTGCCGAAGCCACCAATGCCAATCACCTCCTCCAGTCGCAGCTCCTGGAAGCTGGCCACCTCACAGGGGGGCGGGCCGCCACCGCGAGACACATAGTTGGATGGAAAGATGCCCACCTGGCCACCCACCTGGCCCGCCCACCAGCCCTCATCTCCTGAGATGGCTGCATCCCGAGACAGCACCTCCACACGGTCACCCTTCCGCAGGGCCAGCTCATCCTGCCCACTGGGCTCGTAGTCAAACAGGGCTGTCCACACAGGGTTGGCATAAGCCGCTGTCTTTGGGGACCCCTCTGGCCGGGCTCCGCCACCACCCCCGGTGCTCCCACTGCCACTGCTGTTCCATGACCCCAGAGGGCTCTTGAGAAAGAGGTTCTTCAAAGGCTCCATGGCCACAAGCCGGTGTTGGAATGTGCGGGGGATCTTCTCAGGGTGCCCGTGGTCCCCACCCCTGCTGGCTGCTCAAGCCCTAGTGCCGGAACCTGGGCATCCGGGCTCTGGTCCTCAGCCCCAGACCCACGCCTCTCTGGGGAGCCAGGAGTGTTGCCTCCCGGCCCCCCGCATCTCGGGCTTCTGGAGCAGGGCACCCACCGCAATGTGGTCAGGCTGGAGGGGTGGAGCCCTGGGGCCTCCTGCGTCTCACCATGGCTGGATTGGAGGGGCCTGAGCCTCCCTTGGTCCCCGGAGTAGTCCTAGGAGGCTGGCTCTGGCACCAACCAAGGGTAAAGTGGGGCCTGCCAGGGGCAGTGCCTGGATTCCCAATGGGTCTTTATCCACAGAGCGTGGAGGGAGAGTTCCCAGTCAGGCTGAAGCTGCTTCTTCCTGGCCCTGGTGCCTTTGGCCCCCGACGGCTCCGACCCCGTTCCCTTCTTCCTCCTCCCTTTGTACTTTGGCCCCGGGGGCGGGAGGCAGAGGTGGAGGGTGGAGTTTCACTTTTTTCCGCTCTTCTCTCTCCCGCAGGAAACAGCATCAGATGACGCGGGCGGGTTGCACCGCTCCCCTCCCGGAGGAGGCTCCAGCGGCTGGGCCGGGGAGTTCCCGGGGAGGCGGGCCCGGAGAGGCAGGAGGACAAGGGTAGCCCCAGAATCTCCATCACGGCAAGCTTTGGAATCTAGGAAGAAAAGCCCCAGGCGGGGCACTCCGCTGCCCAGGGTCAGAGTTGGTCTCTGCTAAGGACCGGCCAGCCCTGCCCTCTGCATCTGACTCCGCATCTGCAAAAGATCATAGAATCGCGCTTGGGAGGGCAGTAAACCCAAGTCTGGTATTGGCTACGAAGTTGTAGGACTGCGTGACGCATTTTCTCTCAGCTTCACTCTTCTCTATTTGAAATAGGAACAAGTGGCTTTGCTTTGCAAAGCTAGTGGACTGGAGGTGGGGAAGACTGGGAGACAGACGGAACTGGCTGCACCTCAAAGCTCTTTTAGAATGGGCTCCTCTGCACGTCTTCCCCTCAGCTGGGAAATAATCCGTTTCTTCATCCCTTCCCTAGTGGGCGGAAATCTGAGACTGGCGTCCAGAAGTATGCCCAAAACTGGATTTAGAATAGATGAGTCACACTCACCACCTCTGGGTAGCGTTGACACTAATTGCCTCTAGCCTGTCACTTTAAAAAAGACGACACTATCGTACTCGACTACTCCTGCCTGTCCGCAAGGTGTCTCTCTCTCTCTCTCTCTCTCTCTCTCTCTCTCTCTCTCTGTCTCTGTCTGTCTCCCTCTGTCTCTCTCTCTCTCTCCCTGTGTCTGTCTCTCTGCACACTAGGACTGAGTTCTGACCCGGAAGTAAAAGCCGATCAAGTCGAGGGACGTCCGTGACGTAAGAGGTCTGGCAATAAAAGGGGCGGCCCAAGAGAGGTGTGATACCGAAGGGCCGAAATTTTAGGGTAGCCCTGGGAAGTTCACGCCTCCCTATTTTCCCCGCCTCCTCTAATTCATTAGAAAAACTTAGTGTCAATTACTCGGCTATTACCCAATAGCAACTCAACTATCCACTCGATTCCGCCCAGCTGTCCGGTCTCCTCCAGGTTGGCCCCGCCTGGATATGCGCATGCGCTCAAACGCTGCTCTTTTGGCCTTCTTTGAACTCGGACTGCGCATGCCCAAACGGCACCCCCGTGTCTTTCTAGTCGCTCCATCGCCTCTGCGCTTGCGCACTCATGCCATTAGTTTTTTTTCTTTTTTTTTTTCCTTTTCCGGGTCCCAACTGGGTCTATCGGGCGCATGCGCCACTGCAGGCTGGCGGCTCGCCGCTCCTTCTTCCGGCCTCCTCCTTGGGCCGGTACCGGCAGAAATGGGGCAAACGCAAAGCCCTGAGCGATTGACTTGAGACCCTGGAAGAGGACCTCAGGGTCCCAGGGCTTTACCCGGTCCAGAACCAAGGAAGCTGTTGCCTGTACTCCAGGAGCACCGACCCCCACGCCCACCTCTGGATGCCGCCGACGGGTGCCCGGCCCGTGCCCCGCGCCTGCCTGCTGGTTCAGCCCCTCGGAGCAGCTCTGGGCCTGGGCTGGGGGCCCAGACCCCGCCCCTGATGCAGCCCCACCCCTGCACCCGTGCCTCACGCCTTTGACCCCCGGCCGGCCCCGCCCCCTGCCCGCACCCTCGCCCCGCCGATCCCCTCCCCCGCTGGGGGAGGCCATGGCGTGAGCGCAAGGCGGGGCCCCGGGGCCCTCGGGCGCCAGGCGGGGCATGGGTCGGGGGCCGCCCCCATGAGGGTCCCAGGAGGGGGGCGCGCGCAGCAGCGGCGGGGTCATGGGGTCTCAAGTATTACAGATCCTGCGCCAGGGGGTGTGGGCCTCGCTTACCGGAGGTTGGTTCTTTGATCCGCATCAGAGCACCTTCTCCAACTGCTTCCACCTTTATGTCTGGATCTTCCTGCTCACCTTTCCGTTCTTGCTGTACATGGTAAGACGCTGCTGCCACCTGTAACTGCCGGGAAAGGGAGGACAGCATATCACAGCGGGCGGGCAGTGTGTCAGGGATTCGCAGCTGTACCGGGGGTGCTGGGTTGTGGAGAGAGGAATTGGTGTAGAGTTTGGGTGTGTACGGAGAAGACGCCAAATTCTTACTTTCCTGGGTCAGGTGACCTTGAGTCCTTCAGGCTGAAGACAGATTCCTCTGACGGGGTCTTTGTAGTGGTTGTATGAAGGAGTGATAAAGTCTTCGTGTAAATTTGTTTATCTTAGCTATGTACCTGGTGTCAGGTATTCTTAGGGGGGTAGGGCTGTGTGAGAAGTTACCTGATTCATTGCCACTTTCAGGTCCTGCCCCCCAGCTTAATGGTGGCCGGTGTGTACTGCCTCGTGGTGGCTGTCATCTTTGCTACCATCAAGACGGTGAATTATCGGCTGCATGCCATGTTCGACCAGGGGGAGATTGTGGAGAAGCGCAACTCTACTATGGGAGAGCAGGAAGAGGAGCCTGCCCAGGGGGACAGCAGCCTGCCTAGGTGGGTGGAGCAGGGGCTGTATTGGGGATGGAAGGTTCTCAGTGTCTAGGCCTGAGCTTTGGAGGGTGGAGAGAGGCCGTGGGAGTGTTGGCTCTCTAAGCGAATGCAAGCACGTGTTCTGCAGTCAGGTCTGTAAAGGGACTGTGGAGGATGGAGGAGCAATGAAGTTGGGGAGAAGTTAGAACATAAAGGGAGGAGGTTAGCTCAGAGCTGCTTCTCTTTCCACCGCTAGAGACCCTGGAGTGGAGATGACAGTGTTTCGGAAAGTGAGTTCCACGCCCCCAGTACGCTGCAGTTCCCAGCATTCTGTGTTTGGCTTCAACCAGGTCTCGGTGAGTAGTCCTGGCCCTCAACTTCTCCCCCTGCTCTGCTGGGAGCGGGTCTGTTGTGGGCAGGTCCTGACCCTGTCCCAGTTGCTCCTTCATACCCCTCTCTCTGCTCAGGAGTTGTTGCCCCGGATGGAAGACTCTGGGCCTCTCAGAGGTAGGTGGCTGCTGCTCGAGATTGGAATGTGGTAATGTGGAATGGGTTGGTACACGGCTGTCCTGGGGTCTTGTTGACACCTCTGGTGGCATGGTTGCAGATATCAAGGAGCTGGTGCGGGAACAGGGCAGTAACAATGTGATTGTCACCTCTGCCGATCGAGAGATGCTGAAACTGAGCTCACAAGAGAAACTGAGTGAGTGGGCATGATAGGGCAGGAACTTGTGGGAGAGACTAGCTTTTCTGTCCTTGAGTCACCCCAACTTTTGCTCCATCCCAGGCCTGTCTTTGTGTTCCTGGAAGGGACTGGACTCTCAGGAAAAGCAGAGCTCTAAGCCCCTTCCAGTACCAGTTTCCTTTGCAGAACAGCCATTTGACATTCTGTCTTCTCTCTGACAGTTGGAGACCTTCCCCAGACGCCCCCAGGAGCCATCCCAGATCCCTCTCTGCCCAGCACGGACTCTTCGGAGCGTTCTCCCCTGGCTGGAGATGGAGCTACCTGGGGTGGGAGCAGTGTGGCTGACACTCCCATGAGCCCCTTACTGAAGGGAAGCCTCAGCCAGGAGCTGAGCAAGAGCTTCCTGACCCTGACCCGGCCTGACCGGGCCCTGGTGAGGACCAGCAGTCGACGGGAACAATGTCGGGGAGCCAGTGGCTACCAGCCCCTGGACCGACGGGGTTCCGGTGAGCCCACACCCCAGAAAGCCGGCTCCTCGGATTCCTGCTTCAGTGGCACTGACAGGGAGACACTGAGCAGCTTCAAGAGTGAGAAGACCAACTCAACACACCTGGACAGCCCACCTGGTGGACAGGCCCCTGAGGGCAGCGACACCGACCCCCCCTCTGAGGCTGAGCTGCCTGCTTCACCAGATGCTGGGGTCCCCTCAGATGACACGCTGCGTTCCTTTGACACAGTTATGGGAGCAGGGACGCCCCCAGGCCCTGCTGAGCCACTCCTGGTTGTGCGGCCCAAGGACTTGGCCTTGCTGCGGCCTAGCAAACGGCGGCCGCCTGTGCGAAGACATTCTCCACCTGGCCATGCCCCTCGACGGCCGCTTCTTGAGGGTGCGGGCTTCTTTGAGGACGAAGATACCAGCGAGGGCAGCGAACTGAGCCCAGCCTCCAGTCTCCGATCACAGCGCCGCTACAGTACTGACAGCTCCTCATCTACTTCCTGCTACTCCCCTGAGAGCTCCCGGGGTGCAGCAGGGGGTCCTCGGAAGCGACGGGCCCCTCATGGGGCTGAGGAGGGGACCGCTGTGCCCCCTAAACGGCCCTATGGGACCCAGCGGACACCCAGTACTGCCAGCGCCAAAACACATGCGCGTGTGCTGAGCATGGATGGGGCCGGGGGTGATGTCCTGAGGGCTCCCCTGGCTGGCTCCAAGGCTGAGCTGGAGGCTCAGATGGGAGTAGAGCTGGCTGCCCCTGCTAGTGAGCCTGCCGGGCTGCCCACTGAGGCCCGCAGGGGACCTGCTGCCAACCAGCCTGGCTGGCGAGGGGAGCTGCAGGAGGAAGGTGCCGTGGGAGGAGGTGAGTGCTGGCTTCAAGGATGGGGTAGGTGAGGGGAGCTGGGAGCATGGGTGCAGGCAAAGGGCGGACTGGAGTGACCTGGTCAGTGTCGGCTCAGCCTCCATCCCCAGCAGCAGTCGGACATGGTTACAGTGATCAAGTGATGTTGTGTGCCAAGCCTCTTGGGTTGGCAGGGCCCAGCCCCCTGCTCCTGTGGTTAGCACTTGAACCTCTGCTCTCCGAGGACTCCTGTCATCTATGCTCATCCTGTGGCCACAGTAGGCCTGGGCAGACCAGTGTCACCCATATTTCCAAAGGAGGGGAGACTAAGGCAAGAGTGGCTAGGTGACCCAGCTGGGCTCTGAGCATTGCTGGACTGGATGTGACCTAAAGCTCCATGTAGCACCTGCTCCCATCTCACTCTGCCAGCTCTGATCAAGCCTCTGTCACTTATGCTTGGGGGCTTCTCTGTGGCAGCGGCCGAGGAGACAGGCAAGCGGGATTGCTCGAGCAATGTGAGACGGACCCAGGCCATACGAAGACGCCACAATGCGGGCAGCAACCCCACTCCTCCAGCCTCTGTCATGGGCTCACCACCCAGGTGAGCATCTGCCCCCTGGGTTGCAGGGCAGAGGGAGTGAGCTGGCTCCACCTGGTGCCAACCCAGGTCTGCCCTTTCTCAGCAGCCTGCAGGAGGCCCAGCGGGGCCGGGCTGCCTCCCACTCTCGGGCATTGACTCTGCCTTCTGCCCTGCACTTTGCCTCTTCACTGCTGCTCACCCGGGCCGGTGCCAATGTGCATGAAGCCTGCACCTTTGATGACACCTCCGAGGGTGCCGTGCACTATTTCTACGATGAGAGTGGTGAGCCCCTTCTCCGCCAGCCCATTACCACCTGTAGTGTAGGTGTCCTAGTGTCTGCTGATGCAGGAGCCAAGACACACCTGAAGTCACAGGCTGAGCCAGTGGCAGGACAGATAGCCACACCCAGGGCCTGCTGACCACAGGGCCCAGGCCCTTCACCTAGAGGCTCTTTTATCCAGGTCTTTGTCCCCAAGGCCTGGGCTGCCATGCCAGGGGTTGTGTCATGGGTTCTTCCTCACTCAGTGGTCCTGGTGCCCATGTGAATGGGGTCTTGGCACTCCCATCCCTGACATGTCGCCTCATCTCTCATGCCCATCTCAGGTGTGCGGCGCTCCTACACCTTTGGCCTGGCTGGAGGCGGCTACGAGAACCCTGTGGGGCAGCAGGCAGAGCAGGCAGCCAATGGGGCATGGTGAGTGTGCAGGCTGGGCCTCTTGCAGGCAGTGGTCTGGTGCACTGTGTTGCTAGGGAGCACCCCAAGCCAGGCATTCCCTCCCTTCCTCTGCTAGGCTGGGGCAGCTCCATCCTGGGAGGAGAGGAAGGTGGGGAGCAGTAAAGGGCAGACTTGGGGGGATCCCAGGGGACCTTGACCCTCTGATGCTTCCAAGTGAGAGGCTTCAGGAGGCCCAGGGCCTGCTTCCCCAGCAGGAGGGGAAGGGAGCACAGACTGGGAGGGGAGTACCTCTGTCACCTGCTTCCTCCTGACCCCAGTTCATGGCCTGGCCTTGGCCTCAACCCCACGTCATCCCAGAACTTGCTCATGACCTTGATCTTCATGACTGCTGTACCCACAGGGACCGCCACTCACATTCCTCCAGCTTCCACTCAGCTGACGTCCCTGAGGCCACAGGAGGCCTGAACCTGCTACAGCCGAGGCCTGTGGTTCTGCAGGGCATGCAGGTGCGGAGGGTGCCCCTGGAGATCCCGGAGGTGAGCAGCTGGGGGAGGGCAGTATGGGAAGGGGGGAGTGAGTGGTGAGCAAATCACTGAGGCTGACCTGGGTAGAGAACTTGTCCAGGTACCTTGGGAGGGACAGCTACCCTGAGGGAGGACTCGGGGACCCTGCTGTGCTGCATCTGTCCTGACTTTTGAGGGCTGGCAGAGCGTCCACAGGCCTTGACACTGAATGGTTCAGGAGGGTATGTGTTTGCTTACTCTGCAGCCGTGTGTGGAGTGCCTTCCTAAACCGGAAGGGGTCTGCTAGGACAGAGAGCCAGCCCCAAGGTGTGCTGACTACGAGTTTTTTCCTGTCCAGGTCTTGGTCCCTAAGGGCTGTGCTGCCATGCCAGGGGACTTGTCATGGGGTTTTTTCTCGTTTAATGGCTCAGTTAACAGGGACAAAGGGTGTTTTCAACGGTATCTGCAAAAGTAGCCGTTCAGTTTGCCAGTCAGTGAGCATGCTCTTCTCTGTGCTTAAAGCTCTCTTTACGTGTGTGATTGCCCGGGGTGTGCTCTGTTAATGCTTCTCATCTCAGTGTAGTTACTGGTAGTGTCTTTTGTTCCTGAAAATATCTCAATTTGGGTACTAGGTCACATGGTCAGTTTAGGGAACACTAAAAGTACTAAGAAGACATAAAAACATGATCTCCCCTGTCTGTAGTCCCAAGTGCACGAGTGCCTGAAACGGGAGGGTCACTTGAGCCTGGGGGTTCAAGGCTAGCCTGGGCAACATAGCAAGACTCTGTCATGAACAAACAAGCAAACAATCTCGGAGTTTAAAGAATAATTCTAAAAATACTGGCCGTGGTAGTGTGTGTCAGTAATCCCAGCACTCTGGAAGGCTGAAGGTGAGCCCAAATTCAAGCCCAGTCTGGGCAATTTAGTGACTTACCGAGACACATTAAAAAAAATGTAGCTCAGTGTAAAGGCCCTCAGTATTAGGCCTTCGATTCCTAACACCACCAAAAAAACCAAACAAAACAGTCCAAAAAGGAGTGTACCTCCACATCTACCATCTGAGGCAGTAGGTAGATTTCAAGTGACACGCACCTTCGTGATCGACTTATATTTTATAACCATCACCCGGATCAGCAGCATCCTCACTCTCCAGCTAATGGCCCCTTCCAGAGCATTTGAGTCTCTCTATTGTGTCTTCTCCATCCCATCCACAGGGACCGGCCTATAGCTGTGCCCCATGAATGCTTTTGGGAGGGTGGGGGTGGGAGTGGGGATTGAACTTGAACCCAGTGCCTTTGCACTGAGCCCCATCTCCAACCTCCTTTTTTTTTTTTTTTCCAACCTCCCTTTTTAAAGTTACTTTTTCTTCTTAAACAGGGTTTTGCTAAGTCTCTAAATTGCCCAGGCTAGGCTAAAACTTGTGATCCTCCTGCCTCAGCCTCCTGGAGTGCTGAGATTACAGGTGTGCACCACTGCACCCAGCACCACAAATGCTTGTTAAACACAAGGCACGACAAGCCCAAAGAGTCAGCATTGTTCACATAGGGCCTCACAGTGCCAGCATTGGTGTGTAAGCTCGTCCTCAGGACTGGGCACTCTGTGGTCCTTGGTGGGATGGTCACAGTGACAGTGATGACATCATCTGGGAGGAGGAGGTAGCATTTATGCCAGATTCTAAAGGACAGGGTGAACTTAGGTCCTAGGTGAGCCTAGGACAAGGTGGGGGATGCATCCGGGTGGGGAAGACGAACGTGGTAATTGGCGACTGTGGTACCTGATAGCCCCCCGCAGCCATCAAGCCACGTCCTGGCAACCCAGAGTGAGGAGCAGGCCCTTGTGATGAAGGGCCAGGGCAGGCCATGGGGCCAGTAGATGGTAGGGACTTCTTGCATTGAGGGAAATGCTCGACCAAGCCAGTGTGCTGGGGGCGGGGATGGCAATCGATCATGGGGGTGGTGGGGCTGATAGCCGCGGCTGTGGGGACTGCAGTTTGACCTGCTGGACCAGGACTCCCTGCACGAATCCCAGGAGCAGACCCTGATGGAGGAGGCACCACCCCGTGCCCAACACAGCTACAAATACTGGCTTCTTCCTGGCCGCTGGACCTCTGTGCGCTATGAACGTCTTGCCTTGCTGGCCCTGCTGGACCGGTGAGTGCCTACCTGCCATGGCCACCATCCCAAGAGAGTCCCAGTACCTTGGCCTTCTGGACTATGTGGACCTGTGGAGACAAGTGTGGTGTCAGAGAACCTGACTGTGCCTTGATGGCAGTAGCATTTCTTTAGGTTCCTCTGGGGTACAAGGGGCAGCCAAGTCCGAGAGTGCTGGAATAGCTTCATCTCTCTGAAAGCCCTGCTCTAGACAAACAGTTCCTACTCAGCTCGTTATTTTTTATTTGCTTCTGTGTTTGATTTGATTTGAAAATTCAGGTCTGTCTGTTTTTTTTTTTTTTTTCTGGTGCTGGAGATCAAACTCGGGGCCTTGTGCTTGCTAGGCAAGCACTCTACCACTTGAGTTAAATCCCCAGCCCGACTTTCCTGTTTCTTAGAGGGGAAACTGAGGCTCTGAAAATCAAATGGAAAAGTCAAGTGACTCTAATACAGAGAACTGGACCTAACCCCACATCTGGAGTTCCTGTCCGTTGGGCTCTGTCCTGGCACGTGACCGTGTGCCGGTCGGGTTCTGCCTGCGTCTGTGTTGTGGCATGCTTGATATGGTATATTCATTGTAGCCGTGCGTCATCATGAGCTGGAGATGGGCAGTTTGTAAGAGCGACAGTCCCTCAAGCCTCAGGATCTGGAAGGGCAAAAGATTGGGATGCAGGGTAGGGACAGGATGGCCTCCTGGAGCAGTGCGGCTTGTCCTTCCCCTGTGAGGTCATAGGTTTGGCTCTTCAGAGGACCAGAGGCTGGAATGAGAAGAGGCCTGGAGGTGGTACTTTAGGACAGAACCCTGCCTCCCCTGCTCTTCACTGTAAGGCGAGGCAGGAGGGCTGTGCCCTGACACACCTGTCTGCACAGGACTCGAGGGGTGATGGAGAACATCTTCGGCGTTGGCCTGAGCAGCTTGGTTGCTTTCCTGGGCTACCTGCTGCTGCTCAAGGGCTTCTTCACCGACATCTGGGTCTTCCAGTTCTGCCTCGTCATTGCCTCTTGCCAGTACTCCCTGCTCAAGGTCAGGCCTTGCTCCCTGGTCTTCCTCCTACCCTGCCCCTTGCCACTACTCCGGGGGTGAGGGGTGAGCTAGGAAGCAGATAAGATGCTTAGAGTTCCATGTGACAGGTGAGAGCACCGAGGTCCTGGCGCACTTCGGGTCCTGGATGAGTGATGGTCACTCATTCATCACTGCCCGGGGTAGGGCTGAGCAGGTACCAGGGCCTCATGCACCGGGGGTCTGGCTCATGTTGCCAGCATAGCTCTTTCTCCTCCAGAGCGTGCAGCCTGATGCAGCGTCTCCCATGCACGTGAGTACCCATGGAGCAGTGTGTCTCACCAGGAGGCCCTGAGAGGGCTGAGACCAGGGGGAGGTCATGGCAGCAGAGGGACAGGGCTCTGTCACCCCCCACCAATCACTCCCACCCTACCCAGCTATGTAGCTTGGACCCAGGCCAGGCCTGGGCTGCATGGGGCTAAACACATACTTGGGGGCAGGTGGGGGACACACATCAGGGAAGGCCCAGTTCCTCATAGGCCAACTCCTCAGGGCCACAACTGGGTGATCGCATACAGCCGGCCTGTCTACTTCTGCATCTGCTGTCTGCTCATCTGGCTGCTGGATGCCCTGGGCTCGGCTCAGCCCTTCCCACCTGTGTCCCTCTACGGCCTCACGCTCTTCTCTGCCTCTTTCTTCTTCTGTGCCCGAGATGTGGCTACTGGTGAGACTGGGCAGGGTGGAGGTGGCCCAAGGGAGCAAGCCCCCATGGGTGGGCCAAGGCGAGGCCGATGAGCTGACTGGGCCTTTGTTTCTCCTCCTGGCCAGTGTTCACCTTGTGCTTCCCATTCGTCTTCCTGCTGGGGCTCCTGCCCCAGGTCAACACCTGCCTCATGTATCTGCTGGAGCAAATAGATATGCATGGCTTTGGGGGCACAGGTATGATGCCTACGGGTGGCCCTGGGGTTCAGGAGAGCATAGGGCCTGGTGGGACCCGTGGATTGGGTCTGTTTCTCCAACCTTTTTTTTTTTTTTTTTTGGTGCTGGGGATCGAACTCGGGTCCTTGTGCTCTCTAACCGTTGTAGAGCCTTCTTGTGCATCTAAACTGGACAAAGGGCCTTGTCCTCACCCTCCTCTAGCAGGTTATTTCAACCTGAGAATGTTACAAGTGCTAAAGGCCTCTCGGTCAAGGGAGCAGAGAGCAGTGGGTAGTGGTGTCCCAGGAAGTCCACTTCGGGAAGATGAGGGGCAATTGGGGAGGTGCAAGGTGGGATGCCAGCAGGGGAGAGCTGGTCTTCACCTACTCCTCCTTGCCACACAGCTGCCACCAGCCCACTTACTGCAGTCTTCAGCCTCACCCGCAGCCTGCTGGCTGCTGCCCTGCTCTATGGCTTCTGCCTCGGGGCCATCAAGGTAAGGGTGGCCTGCAGGGCCAGGGGCCTGCTGAGGCCTACAGGGTTGTTGGGACAGGGCTGTGAATTGGGCTCAGCAGTGGCTTCTCACACGGGGCACCCAGCCCCCATATTTCCCCTCACTGCCCCTGACCAGCATGTGTTGTCTCCTCAGACTCCTTGGCCAGAGCAGCACGTCCCTGTCCTCTTCTCTGTCTTTTGTGGTCTCTTGGTAGCACTGTCCTACCACCTGAGCCGACAGAGCAGTGATCCCACTGTGCTCTGGTAGGTGCTGCATGTTCCTGTCTGTGTGCACATGTGTGTGTGTTCCATGGGTGTGTGTTTGTGTCTGTACATGTCGGGGGCTCAGGGGTCTGTGGGTTGGCGCATGTGCCTGTGACCGATAGACCCTGGTCTGCTGTGGCCCTGGAGGCCCAGGCAAAGAGGGGGGACCTCTGCAGCCCTGGCCCCTGACTCTTCCTCTCCAGGTCCCTGGTCCGGAGTAAGCTTTTCCCTGAGCTAGAGGAGCGGAGCCTGGAGACAGCCCGGGCTGAGCCCCCGGACCCACTGCCAGAGAAGATGCGCCAGTCAGTGGTGAGGAGGCATGAGTGTGGGGCTATAGTGAGGAGTCAGTGGTAGGTCTAGGGTGGGAGGGGCTTATGGCCGCAGGGCAACTGGCAGTGAGCTCTCTCTCTGGCCCTGCAGCGCGAGGTCCTGCACTCTGACTTGGTGATGTGTGTGGTGATCGCTGTGCTCACCTTCGCCATCAGTGCCAGCACCGTCTTCATTGCCCTGAAGGTTCGTGTGTCACAGGCCATCCTCCTCTCAGTCTCCATAGGAGCCTGCTGAACCCAAGGGCCCAGAGCGGCCCCTGTCCAACTAGGTGGACTGAGCTCCTGGCCTCTCCCTCTCACAGTCGGTGCTGGGCTTTGTGCTGTATGCGTTGGCTGGAGCCGTGGGCTTCTTCACACATTACCTACTGCCGCAGCTCCGCAAGCAGCTGCCCTGGTTCTGCCTCTCGCAGCCCGTGCTGAAGCCACTGGAGTACAGCCAGTACGAAGTGCGTGGTGAGTGCTCCCTGGGACGGCCACCACCACCACCACCTCCTGTTGCGCGGCCTGGGCATCTGTGCCAGCTAGAGCACGGCCTGGTGAGAGCTGTAGTCTTCCTGGGCTGGGGTGCCAGCAGGGGGCAGCCTCTGCCCACACTGCCCTCTCTGTGCTGGCCCTGGCCTGGCACTCCTTTCCTGCTTTGTCTGTGCCCACTTTCTCACTTTGCCCAGTTCATCCCTCTTTTCTGCCCTCCTTCTGGTCTCTTGAGTAGTTGGAAGTAGAATTTCAGAGCCCTGAAGGGGTCAGAATTGCAAACTGTTCACCAGTGGCTTTTTTGTTTGTTTGTTTGTTTGGTGCTGGGGAGCGAACTCAGGGCCTTGTGCTTGTGAGGCAAACACTCTAACCATTGGGCTAAATCCCCAGCCCTAGCTTTTTTGTTAAAGTGTTTTTGAGACAGATTCTCGCCGTGTAGTTCAGGCTGGCCTCAAACTTGTGGCCATTCTCCTGCCTCAGCCTCCTGAGTGCTGGGATTACAGGCATGTGCCACCACATCCAGCTCTGGTTTGGTTTCTGTCAGCTCGAGCCAAGGGGTCTTGCCCCTCAGAAAGGCCTGTGGCTCAGGGTCACCCCGCTGTTGGTCTCCCCAGCCTTCTGTTGTGATCTTTGCTTCTCTCCAGTGGACATCTGAGAGTTTCTTGTCAGCCTTATTTCCACAGACAATAAAATAAGGTAAAACGCTTGCCCTAAGCCTGAGATGTGCCAGGTGGCTGGTGGAGCCTTTGCCCTGCTGGGGCTTAGCACCTCCGTTCTTGCTGCCCATATCTGTCCCTTGCATCCTTGCCACAGTCTCGGGATCCAGCCCAGCACAGCCCCTGGTGGTTCACCCCCTGAGGTTTTTGATGGCCCAGCAGTGCCTGGTCTTTGGGCCCCCAAGGAAGGAGGGTGCCTAGAAGCCAACAGGCCACCTTCTTGTCGCAGGTGCTGCCCAAGTGATGTGGTTTGAGAAGCTGTATGCTGGCCTGCAGTGTGTCGAGAAGTACCTCATCTACCCTGCCGTGGTGCTCAATGCTCTCACAGTGGATGCCCACACTGTCGTCAGTCACCCGGACAAGTTCTGCCTCTAGTGAGGACCACCTTGCTTGCCGACTCCCTGGCCATGTTCCTGTTTGATTTCCATTGGGAAAATCGAGGCCCATAGAGGGAATAGGGGGGGTCTGAGGTTGTCCAGCAGAGCCACACATCACCCATTGAAGCAGACGTGCCCCCTTTCCTGCCTGTAGACTGGCAGCAGAGGGCCGAGGCCCGGGGTTCTCTCTGCCAGGGAGGGTGAGGGTTGGGGCCCTAAACCCATGGGCCCTGAGCCCTGCCAGGCACCGGATGCCTGCCCCTCGCCCACAGCTGCCGGGCGCTGCTGATGACTGTGGCTGGGCTGAAGCTGCTGCGCTCGGCCTTCTGCTGCCCACCCCAGCAGTACCTGACCTTGGCCTTCACTGTCCTGCTCTTCCACTTCGACTATCCGCGCCTCTCCCAGGGCTTCTTGCTCGACTACTTCCTCATGTCCCTACTCTGCAGCAAGGTGAGCCAGTGGCTGAGGCCCAGCACTCTTCTGCCTGGGTGGGAGAAAAAGTCCCACATACCTGTGGCCTTGTCACCTGCCATTCTGTTTCAGCCTTGCTGTGGGCCTTTGCAGGGGTGACTCCAGAAAAGGAATACCTCTGCCCTATCCTTGTAGAGAGGAAGCTGAAGCTTTAAGAAGTGGAGTCCCCAGTTCTCAGATCCTTCAGAGAATTGGTGGCCAAGCAGGATGTGACCCCAAGTCTGGCTTACACCACAGCCACCTTCCTCAGAAGTATTTGGCATAGTTAGGACCTGGCCTTGTCCTCTGGACAAGAGCCAGCCTTTGAGTTGTGTCTCTCACCAGCCATGGCCCTGAAGACTGGAACAGAGTTGTTTCAGAAGCTGTGGAGCCTGGGTGTACAGGTGCACTGCCAGGCTGTGGGATTCCCCTTCAGGGCTGGGGACAGGTCACTCTGAACAGAGGGCCACCCACTGCACTGTGCTAGAGGCCTGCCATGATGGCTGGGACCCTGTGCAGGACTGACCCTTTTTCTCACTCAGTGTGGGGATTTGATTCTTGTTTGGGGCCTGGCCCAGGTTGGTGGACCTCCGGACCCATGTGCCATTCAATACCAGTCCAGGCCCAGCCTTGGTACTGACCGAGTAGCATGAGCTGAGCAAGTCATCACCATCTCTGCCTTTGAACCTCACACATCTGTGAAATGGAGACAGCAATAGGAAGCTCTGAGTTTGTCACGTGAATTAAATGGCTAATGCTGCCTTGTGCTCAGTCAGGAGTTGCTCATGATGTCAGGTGCCTCGAGCCAAATCCAGAGAGAAAGGGCTGGGAATGATTGTGAGCTTGGGCCCGTGTGACTGCCAGTGGGTGCCCCAAGGTCCTGGATGGGGTCTGCTGTCTGGGGTCTGGACAGATCCTACCTCCATGAGTAACCCAGTGTGTTTTTATCATTTCCCCTCGGTGCCCCTGGCAGCTGTGGGACCTGCTGTACAAGCTGCGTTTTGTGCTGACCTACATCGCACCCTGGCAGATCACCTGGGGCTCAGCCTTCCACGCCTTTGCCCAGCCTTTTGCCGTGCCACGTATCTGCCGCCTGCCGTTTGGGTGGGAGTATGCAGAGAAGGCTGCAGTCTGGAGCTGCAGGGGCTAGAGAGGGAGGCTGGGCGGTCCCATGTGCCTGCCACTGCCTCCTTGACTTGTGCCCAGACTCGGCCATGCTGTTTGTCCAGGCCCTGCTCTCAGGGCTCTTTTCCACACCGCTCAACCCCCTGCTGGGCAGTGCCGTCTTCATCATGTCCTACGCAAGGCCCCTCAAGTTCTGGGAGCGTGACTACAAGTGAGTGTCACAGGAGATAGGAGCAGGTGCCTGGGAAGGGAGGAGCAAGGGCTTGGTGCTCAGGCTAGATGGTCCCATCAGCAATGAGGTGTGTGGGCTTCATGGGGACACTTGAGGTGGCAGGTCATTCAGGGCAGAACCAGCCACAGGGTCTAGGTATGAGGGTGTGAGCCCAGCTTTCCGGTGTCATGGTGGTATGATCCTGGGTGAGTTACCTTGAGCCCCTGAGCCCCAGTCTTCTCTGCTCTGACAGTCTCTGGGGCTGCTGTGGGTGACATCTGCTCATAGCTTAGGGGTGTGGGCTTAGAGGGGCCCTCGTGGAGCCTGGACAGAGGGGACATGCTGATGGCAGGAGGAAGGTGTCCCCAGAATCAGTGTCAGTCTGCTGCTAACTGTTTCTCTCTCTGACAGCACTAGACGTGTGGATCATTCCAACACCCGCCTGGTGACACAGCTGGACAGGAACCCCGGTGTGTACCCAGCCATCCAGAAGCTTCAGGGTGGAGCCTTTCCTGGAGGGAGCTTTTTTGTATCACTTTGTCCCTTTATCTTTCTGTTCCGGGTCTCAGGCGCTGATGACAACAACCTCAACTCCATCTTCTATGAGCACTTGACACGCTCGCTGCAGCACACGCTGTGTGGGGACCTGGTGCTGGGCCGCTGGGGCAACTACGGCCCTGGCGACTGTTTCGTCCTGGCCTCCGACTACCTCAATGCGCTGGTGCACCTTATCGAGGTTGGCAATGGCCTTGTCACCTTCCAGCTGCGTGGCCTTGAGTTCCGGGGTAAGCCAGGGCTTGGGGTGGGTGCTGCGTTTGATAGTACATGGGGGCTGTATCCCAGTTCGGCACTGCCCCACTTGCTGGGTGGCCTCAGGCAAGGCCTTCTTCCTCTCCAGCCTGGGGTCGCCATAGATGGCACCTGCTCATAGCTGTGCAGTGGTGGGTTCTCTTCTGGCCAGGTCCTGTTTTCGCCCTGACTTGGGGTCTGTAGTGACTGACCAGGCCTCTTCAATGAAAGCTGGTTCTGCAGCTCTGGCCTCTGCCAGTTTGCTCAGCCGTTTGTTACCTCAGGCCGGGCCTCGATCAGCACCGTGCACAGCCCATCAGTGAGCTGGCTCCTTGCTCTTGAAAAGATGCCTGTGTTGGATGTCAGCTTCAGAGGCGGCCCCAAAGGTGCAGGGGGTAGAGCCAGGTGTAGTGGCACAGGCCTGTAATCCCAGCATTCAGGAGGCTGAGACAGGAGGATCACCACAAGTTTGAGACCAGCCTGGGCTACAAGTTCAAAGCCAGCTTTATTTGACACCCTGTCTCAAAAAAACAAAACAAACAAACAAAAACCAAAAGAGTGCAGGGGGTTCTAAGCACAGGTCATGAGTGCCACCACCTTGAGCAAGTTGCTTCTTTGAGTTTGTCTTTGGCTATATGAACGCGGGCCCAGACCCCTGTCTGTCCACTGCCTCCCTCCCTGGCTGCTGGGAGTCAGGCGAGGAGAGGGGCTGGCTTGTTAATCACTCATGTAGTAACCTGTACTCACATGGTGGAGGGGGAATAGCAGCAGGTCTGGAGTGTCGTGCTGGGCACTGGGTGGAGGGAGGCAGGCAGGGATTGTTCCTGACTGGGTGCCCCTCCCTGCAGGTACGTACTGCCAGCAGCGTGAGGTGGAGGCCATCACTGAAGGTGTGGAGGAGGATGAAGGGTGCTGCTGCTGTGAGCCCGGCCACCTACCCCGAGTCCTGTCCTTCAATGCCGCCTTTGGACAGCGTTGGCTGGCCTGGGAAGTGACAGCCAGTAAGTACGTGCTGGAGGGCTACAGCATCAGCGACAATAACGCCGCCTCCATGCTGCAGGTCTTCGACCTCCGCAAGATCCTCATCACCTACTATGTCAAGGTACTGTGGGCGGGGCGCATGGTGTGGCAGAGTCCCTGCCAGTAGACACTTTCTGACCTGGAGTGCCCCGAGCACCATGTTCTGGAATGTGGGAACCTGTTTTGTCTAAGGAAGGCATAGGATATCTAGGCGAGGAGCTCCTTGTCGCCCCTCCAGAGAGCTGGCCTTGGCCAGTAGGTGTGCAGGCAGGTGGGCAGTGCGTGTGTGGATCACCTCACCAGGCTGCCAGGCCCAGCAGGGGCCACTGCTGAGGCCAGCCTGTGAGACCACCAGCCACATACCCAACCCAGCTGTGAGGACGATCCTGACGGATGGTGGTCATGAGGCTGCCAGGTGACCCGGCTACCAGGGGCACGGGCTCTATGCCAGGCCCGTCTTCTAGTGGCACAGACTTTTTTGCACCCTCACGGCGAGGCCTCCCAGCTCCCTGGTGTGGAAGTTGGCCGGCAGAGGTGAAGTGATAGGCCTGACGCTCTTCAGACTGGTTAGGAGAGGTAAGGCTTGATGAAGCGTGGTTGTAGGGTATAGAAGAAGCTCTGAACTGGGGTTATAGGGGTTCCGGGGAGCCTGAAATGTCACCTCCTTTGCCATGCCTCAGTTTACCTCTTGAAGAGATACAACTGCAGGTCTGTGAGTGATGTGACTTTGTGGTAGGAATAAGGGCACCCTGGGAATCGAGCGGGTCGCTGGTCACCGCTGAAGCCCCCATGTGCCTGCTGAGGATCTGCCCTGGAGCTCCCTATGGGGCCTGGAGGGGTGACCTTTTGGGCTCCAGGCTAACCTCTGGGGTGCGCCTTGCATCCCAGTTGAACTTTTGCTCCCACCATGGGCATTTCATCTGTGTCACACACTGGAGAAGCTGTAATTTCTGTCATTCCTTCTGTCCTACTCTTCTAGGGAAGAGTTGGTGAGGTTCCCTGCCACTTTATTTATTTATTTTTTTTTTTTTGGTGCTGGGGATCGAACTCAGGGCCTTGTGCTTGGTAGGCGAGCACTTTAACCACTGAGCTAAATCCCCAGCCCCATCCCTGCCACTTTAAAAAGGAGGCCATGGTCCAGAAAAGGACAGTCCCAGCCCCAGGTTCAGGGCTCAGGGTTCTGTCCATCTTCCTGTCCCATCTCAAGAATGGTGCCCTTGTCTAGGTCGCCGTGCTGCCTCCCACAAAACCCACTCAAAGCCACATGCAGTCCTCTGATCATGGTGCCCTTCCCAGCAGGCTGGGCTGTGTCCAGCCCTGCAAAGGGAAGCCGACTTAGTACAGCCTAGAGGCTGGACAGAGGTTCCTGGAGGCACCAGGAGGCTCTGCTAAAGATGTGTAGAAGCCAGGGGTGGTGGCACATGCCTCCAATCCCAGTACACAGAAGGCTGAGGGGGGTCTGGAGTTCAAGGTCAGCCTTGGCTACACAGGGACTTCGAGGCTGGCCTGGACTACATCCTGGGACCCTGTCTCAGGAAAAAAAAAAAAAAAAAAAAAACGAAAGAAACAAACAGTAGATTTCAGGATGAAGGCCCAGAAGGGCTGGGGCAGGTGGGACCTGGGAGGCACCTCTGCGGGGAGCCTACTGGGCATGCAGGAGCATGGGGCAGTGCTGGGATACGTCTTCCCAGACTTTTTTTTCCCCCTCTTTTCTTTTGTAACTTGGGGTTGAACCTAGAGTCTTCACACTGAGCTGCATTTCTAGCCCTTTAAGAAATATGTATTTTGAAACAGGGTCTCTCTAAGTCATTAGATTGCCCAGGCTGGCCTGCAACTTTCACCCATGATGGTCAGTTCTTGGCCAGCTGCACCCTCACTCCATCTCAGGGTAGTGTGTGGATCCCTGTAACCTCACTGACTGCCAGCCTCGCTATGTGCTTTATCCTAACTCTGCCAGCTGTCTCTCTTCCAAAAGCTCCTCTCTTTTTGCCTGGCCCCCACTTAGAGGCCCAGCCCCCTCTTAACAAGGGGTCCAGGACCCCCCAGCTTTGGGCACAGAGGTGTTGTCTGCTGGTTTTTTTAGACTGTCACCTTCATCTGCCTAAAAGGCATTTAGGCCTTCTGACCTCTAGGCCACCCACTCCCCCAGCCTGACTTTCCAGGCCCTGAGATCTGGATCCCACAGCATCTTCAATCTTCAGTTCAGTTTGCCCTGCTATGTGATGTCAGGCAGGACTGTCATCTGTCTGAGCCTCAGTTTCCCTTATAAATGGGGCGGATTTTCAGGCCATTAGGAAGCAAGCAGATGCTACCTGCAAGCACCTGCCACCTGGAGGTTCAGGACCCTCCCAGGGCTCCTCTGTAAGTGGGGACACTTCCTGTTGGCTTTCTCACTCCTCTCTGGCCCGGGCAAGGGGAATTTGCTTGCTCGTGTGGCCTTGGGGACCTTAGCTGGGCTGCAGGAGGTGGGTGTCATAGGTCTTCTCAGGTTGGGACACTGCTGCCTTCTACCCAAGGGCCAAGGGCTGGGGCAGGCTGGTCTCTCCTGTCCCTGACACCCACCCCTTCCCTCCCAGAGCATCATCTACTATGTGAGCCGCTCCCCCAAGCTGGAGGCCTGGCTGAGCCATGAAGGCATCGCAACTGCCTTGCGCCCTGTGCGGGCCCCCGGCTATGCCGACTCAGACCCTACCTTCTCTCTGAGCGTGGATGAAGACTATGACCTTCGCCTCTCTGGCCTCTCACTGCCTTCCTTCTGCGCTGTGCACCTTGAATGGATCCAGTACTGTGCCTCCCGGCGCAGCCAGGTTGGGCCACCACTACCCTGAGGCTGCCCTACCACGGTTCTGGGGACCTGAACTTATCTTCTTCTCCCCTTCCCCTTATCCTGAGACTTCCATAGCCTGGCCCTTGGCCCTACCCCAGGTTCCCAGTCCCAGGTCTGAACTGGGCTCTGGGGCCGGGGGTCCTTGTGCCACAGCCCGTGGACCAGGATTGGAACTCGCCGCTGGTCACGCTGTGTTTTGGCCTGTGTGTGCTGGGCCGCCGGGCCCTGGGGACAGCCTCGCACAGCATGTCTGCCAGGTGAGTGGCCACATCTGGCTGGGGATACTGCTTGCCCCTCCCCTCCCACGAAGAGCTCTGCGTGTCTGGAAATCCACTTGGTACTCCCTGTTGCCGCGGCTCGTCCGTGGGGACAAGGCCTTTCCCAGTCTTGACTCTACCTGCTCCTCACTGCTCTGTGAGGGACATGGGCTCCATGGCAGAATGAGGAAACTTAGGCCCCATGTGAAGAGGAGTCTCAGACCCTCGGAACCCTGAAACCCTGGCTTCTTCTCCTTGCTCACCTCCCTGTTCCTCCTCTGGCCCAGCCTGGAGCCCTTCCTGTACGGCCTGCATGCCCTGTTCAAGGGGGACTTCCGCATCACATCCCCACGTGACGAGTGGGTCTTTGCTGACATGGACCTGCTGCACCGTGTAGTGGCACCTGGGGTTCGCATGGCCCTCAAGCTTCATCAGGTGGGGAGCAATAAGTCTGGCATTATGCACAGGTGGTTGTGAAGCCTTTCCTTGGGGCAGGAGCCCCTGATCCCTGTGTCCCCCGCCAGGACCACTTCACATCCCCAGATGAATATGAGGAACCAGCAGCCCTGTACGATGCCATCGCTGCCAACGAGGAGCGGCTCGTCATCTCACATGAAGGTGACCCAGCCTGGCGGAGTGCCATCCTCAGCAACACTCCCTCTCTACTGGCACTACGCCATGTCATGGATGACGCCTCCGATGAGTACAAGATCATCATGCTCAACCGGCGCCACCTCAGCTTCCGAGTCATCAAGGTGGTGACGGCCCTGTCCCTACCCCCCAGCCCACCCCCTCTCCCTGGTGCCGGCCCTGACCCTTAGGTGGCCACCCACAGGTGAACCGGGAGTGCGTGCGTGGCCTGTGGGCTGGGCAGCAGCAGGAGCTGGTGTTCCTTCGCAACCGCAACCCGGAGCGTGGCAGCATCCAGAACGCTAAGCAAGCACTCCGCAACATGATCAACTCCTCCTGCGACCAGCCGCTGGGCTACCCCATCTACGTGTCGCCCCTCACCACCTCACTGGCCGGCAGCCACCCCCAGCTCCGGGCAATGTGGGGCGGCCCCGTCAGCCTGGGTGCCATTGCCCGCTGGCTCCTGCGCAGCTGGGAGAGGTGAGCCCTGGCTGCTGCTCCCAGCCAGGGGTTCACAGGGTGGAAGCAGTCCCCCCCTAGCCCTCAGAGTGAAGAAGTGCTGGAGTCTGGCTTTAGACCCTGAGAGATAAGCCCCTCCCAGAGCTGACTGCCCCCAGAGGGGTCAGCTTTTCCCTGGAGTGGTGTTTAGTCTTTAAACACAGTTGATAATGCCTCCCTCAAAAGGGCCAATAGATGGCAAAATCTCTTAGAGATGAGGACCCTGGGGCTCAGAGATGTTGGATGACTTCTCCTGGGGACCTGTGTTCACGAGGCCTATGACCTCAGCCTCGTCTCCCCATCTGTACCCCTTCTCCACTTCCTCTCCCCAGGCTTCACAAGGGCTGTGGTGCTGGCTGCAATAGTGGCGGGAATGTGGATGACTCGGACTGCAGTGGCGGTGGCCTGACCTCCCTCAGCAATAACCCTCCCTTGGCACACCCTATGCCTGAGAACACAGCAGGTGAGCAGGCGAGGCAGGGCGGAATTAATGGGGATGACAACAGCCCAGATGAGGTCTCTGCTTTCTTATCTTTCTCCTACAGGCAGCGGCGACCAGCCTCTCCCACCAGGCCCTGGCTGGGGGGCACGACCCTCCCTGAGCAGCTCTGGTGACGGACGGCCCCCACCCCTGCTGCAGTGGCCTCCCCCTCGGCTCCCAGGACCACCCCCTGCCTCACCTGCTCCCACCGAGGGTCCTCGGCCTCCCCGGATCCCTGGCCCTGGTCTCCTCAATTCTGAGGGACCCAGTGGGAAGTGGAGTCTAGGGGGTCGAAAGGGGCTAGGAGGATCCGATGGAGAACCAGCCTCAGGAAGCCCCAAAGGAGGCACCCCCAAATCTCAGGTAAGGCGCCTGTGGAAAGGTTGGGTCCCAAGAGGCTCAGGGCTGCTTGCCTGCCAACCTGTCTCTCCTCCTCAGGCGCCTCTAGACCTCAGCCTCAGCCCTGATGTCAGCTCTGAGGCCTCACCCCCTAGAGCAGCCCAAGACATTCCTTGCTTGGACAGCAGTGCCACCGAGAGCGGCACACCTACTGGGGCTCCTGGTGACTGGCCTGTCCCTGTGGAGGAACGAGAGAGCCCAGCTGCCCAGCCCTTGTTGGAGCACCAGTACTGAGTGACCTGGTTCCCCCTGGATTCCATCCTAGGATCAGTAACTCGGACTCCCTCGGTTGCCTGTGGCCCTCTCTGTTGGACCATGGACCCGAGTGGCTTTGGCTTCGATATCTGAACCCTGACCTCTGGCTGCCTCAGCCAGAGTACCAGAACTGAATGGCCCAGACCTCTGATCTTGACCCCCGATCCCTTACCCTTAATACACGGCCTGGGTGCCCCCAAACTGAGGCAGGCACCCTCCCAGCCAGTCCCTAAGAGCCAAATCCATGGGCTGGTCCCGCTTTGAGCCTGTGGCCAGGACTGACTCAGCCCCTGGGTCTGCACTGCCTGCAGCGCTGGTCCCCCAGGCCTGGACCTGGGGCTTGAAATGTGGCGAGGGTTGTTTTTCTTTGTTGTTTTTTTTTTTTTTCTTTCTTTCTTCCTTTTCTTTTCTTTTTCTTTCCTTTTTTTTTTTTTTTTTTGTGCTTCAGAGACACCAGAATTAATAACACTATTTTTGATTTTGGTTGGCAGTTTCTTCTCTCTGGGAGTGAGTACAGGCTAGTAGTGGAGGTGGCCAAGTCAGCATGGGTGGTTACAGGGTTGTGGTGGTGGGGTGGAAGGATACGGGGCTGAGGAATGATGCAGCTAAGTGGTCAGGCCAAGGTAGGCGTCAGGTGGGATGGTCCCCTTCCCTACATGCCTGTCCCCTTGTCAGGACTTGATGTGAATGTCGTAGTGTTGTTTCCCACTCCTGTAGGTATGGTTCAGAACAGTGACAGCCAACCTCAAGAGCTTTCGCTGACACAGACAGCCCACTGCGGCATACTCACCACAGGTTCACCATGCTGACTTGGAATTTCCAATGCTAGAGACTCCTACGTTTATCAGACTTGGTCTTAGCCAAAGCCTTTCTGTGAACTTCAGTTGTTGCAAGCCTTAGAGACAATGACAGCATCTGTGTAGGGTGTTTTAGAAATAAATGAGAAGGTTTGGGGATTTAGCTTAAGTGGTAGAGTGCTTGCCTAACAAGGGCAAGGGCCTGAGTTCTATCCCCAGCACTCCCCCCCACCAAAAAGGAGTGAATGAGGTTTGTGGCACACACCTGTAATCCCAGCAGTGGGAGACTGAGGCAGGAGGATCTTAAATTGGAGCCCAGTCCAGGCAATTTATCAAGATGCTGTCTCAATAAATAAGGGAGGCAAAGGCAGGAGATTGCTCTGATTTCAAAGCCAGCCTGAGTTACATATTGAGACCCTGTCTCAAAAAAACAAAAACCAAAATAAATACAGGCTAGGAATGTATCTCAGTGTGAGGACCTTGGGTTTAATTCCCAGTTTAAAAAAACAAGTGTGAAAAAAAAAAAGTATGTAGGGCAGGGGATTTAGTTCAGTGGTTAGAGTGCTTTCCTAGAAAGCGCAAGGCCCTGAGTTCGATCCCTGGCACCAAAAAAACAAAATAAAAAAGCGCGTAGATCAGTTTCCCAGGGCCCAGCGCTTAACAAGTGCTCAATGAAACAGTACCGGGTTCTGGGCACCTGCTGTGTGCCAGGCCTGAGCAGGACACTAGGTGGCTTCCCCCTACCCCTGCCAGCTTGTCTGGAAGGCAGGTGCGCTTGTTCCCTTTTTTCAGCGAGGACGCGCTGAGTCAAGAGCGGCTGAAGGCCGGACAGATAGTCCAGGCGGGGCCTACGCTCCAGCTGCGTGTCGGGCTGACCACTGCTGGACCCGGAGTCTCCGCCCGCGCGCTTCCCGCCGCAGACAGCTCCTGGCTGGCCCTGGCCCCGCCCCGCATGGCCCCGCCCCCGCATGGCCCCGCCCCAGGCGGAGCCGGCGCCCGGAGTGGTAGCTAGAGAGCAGGCAGCGGGACCGGCGCGGGAGGCAGCTGCGGCCGGGCGGGAGCCCCGGAGGTATTGGCGGGAGCGGGGGACGGGAGGTACCGGGGTCGGCCAGACATGGGACAAGGTGGCCTGGCCGTGGGCTGTGGGAGGGGGCACCGACTTCTTGGCGCCTTTCCCTGCACACTTCCAGTCTCCCTCTGGCTCCAGCTCAGCCCAGAGTCAGCTTGTCCAGTCCCCTGCCTCCGGCCAACGGCTGCCACTCCTGCGTGACGGCCTCACCCGGTCCCTGAGCCGGCGAGTGGACTTAGTGGCTCCCAATTGCTCTCAGCAGCTCGTGCAACTGCCTCTGCTGCCCAGTGCGTGGACTCCCCTATTCTGGGGTTCCTCTTCGCTGGCAGCCTCCTCCCCGGCCTTTGCACACCGTCCCCCAGTCTCAGGCCTGGACTGGGAGGAAACATCTGTCGCGCCCCTTGGCAGCAGAAATGGGGTCGTGACCTCCAGATGTGCTGGGAAGCGTCCAGCGCCTCCTCTTGGGGCAGCCAGGCCTTCCGGATCTGTGGGGGCGGGGCCGCCCCTTCCCCCTCAGTGACATAGGCTGCAAGGAATGTCCCGGCCTCAATGGACCCTGTGTGAAGCTGTGGAATGGGGGGCAGAGCCTAAGAACATCCCCTAAGGCAGGGCCAGAGCCAGGCACTGGGGCAGAGCAAGAAGCAGCCCATGGGCTGGGCGGCACACGTTCACAGCACTCACTCACACATGTCTGGAGCTTAGGCCATGTGGACCAGGGTCCCACACCGACCCCTCTCTCATCCCCTCGCCTGCCCCCACAGCCCAGCCCAGGCCCCAGTCTGCGTGAGCGTGCTGGGAGCATGGCACAGGGAGCCTGTGTCTGCTGTGCACATAGATGGCTAGCTTCGGTCTCCCAGCAGCTCTGGGAGGGGACTGGAATAGTTAACCCCTCTTTAGAGATGAGAAAACAGAGGCTCAAGGTCAACATCAGAGCTTGTCCTTCGAGAGACTCACCTAGGAGGCCCCTGAGCTTTGGCGGCATGTCCTTGTTTGGTTCCAGAGGCGCAGCTGAGGGCTGTGTGGAGCCCCTCCTCCCACACTATGTGCCAAGACCCACCAGTAGCTGCCTGCATCCCCAGGAAGGGTTCTCAGGCCCCTGCCCAAGCTGCTACCTCTGTCAAGGGTCACGTGGGAGTGGTTCTTTCTCATGTTCTCACACCACCTTTTTCACCTGTCCCCGGCCTTGCCACATTTTCCGCACTCAGCAGGTCCCTGGGGCCTTGGGTGTCTGAGTCTTACATCCTGTGAGACTGTGAACCTCAGCCCATCCCCTGCCGCCCCCACACCTCTGCACACAGGGTAGCCAGGGACAAGAGTGCACAGGTGCAGTTCTGTTAAGGCCCTGGAGATTGACAGACCCAGGTTCAAATCCTAGCTCTAACATGGAATTGCTTCAACCAAGATCATTACCTTTTAGGACCCCAGTTTGACCTTTGTCACAAGGGGTTCAGATGTCAGATGTCCCTGCCCATATCAGTGAGACCAGGTGGGCAGAGGTCCCCTCGGGTCCCAGTTCCAGCAAAAGGACCTAGTCAGCATAACTCCCTCTCTTGCCCCAGACCTGGGCACAGCAACCTGCAAGTGAGTGGGCCCAGGTCTGTCCTTCAGGCCAGGGTGACTCGGGTCCCATGACTGAGTTGGTGTGACCCAGGCATCTTCCTCAGGATGTGGGGGCTAGGCAGGGGGCTGGGCCAAGTTGGGGCTATTTCCTGTGATGAAGGAAGTCCTCTTGCCATTCCTACTGCCCTGTAGCCACTCCTGAGAGCCCCTGTGTCCTTGCGGTATTGAGGCTGTAGGAGCCAGGGCGTTGCCAGCAGGCCTCTGGGTGCTCAGCTCCTCTGGGACCCAGGAGGAAGTGGGAGGTGCCGGGAGGAAGGTCTCTGGGGACAGGACGTCCTCCTTTTGTCAATCGGGCAGGACCCAGACAACAGTGGCCCCAGGAGTTTCCCGCCCCAGCTGTCTGTCTGATTGGTCCAGGTCTTCCAGAGGACCCTCACTTGGGGCCCAAGACTACAGCCAAGGTGTCTAGATGGGAACTGGGAGACCCTGGCAGCCCCAGGACTGCCCAGGCTCTAGGACCCTCAGGGCCAAAGCCCCACATCTATCTATGCCCTGGCCCTGCTGAAACCAAGCCGGGGAGGGGGCTAGAAACCTCAGCCCTAGGCAGACAAGGAAGTGGCCAGGAAAGCGGAAGCAGCTTTGATGGTCTCAGAGGAGGCCGGAAGCCAACCGGGGTGGTGGAGGACCGGGCTGGGGACCTGGGTTCCTGTTTTCTCCTCAGGCCCCTCTGAGCAGCCCCCTCCTCCTTCAGGGCAGGAACCACTGCCGCAACCTCTGCCTGTGGCTGGTCACCAAACACCCGTATCTGTCAATGCGGCCCGGCCCCCACAGAGCCAGGCCCACAGAGCATGCCCATGTGGGCTGGAGGTGTGGGGAGCCCACGGCGGGGCATGGCCCCTGCGCCCACCGATGATCTCTTCGCCCGCAAGCTGCGCCAGCCAGCCCGGCCCCCACTGACACCACACACCTTTGAACCAAGGCCAGCTCGGAGCCCGCTCCTGCGTAGTGGCAGCGATGCGGGCGAGGCGAGGCCCCCCACACCAGCCAGTCCCCGAGCCCGGGCCCACAGCCACGAGGATGCCAGCCGTCCTGCTGCAGCCCCTGCCCGGCTCTTCACCGACCCGCTGGCTTTGCTGGGGCTATCTGCCGAGGAGCCGGAGCCCACCTTCCCACCAGTGCCGGAGCCCCGCTGGTTTGCTCACTACGACGTGCAGAGCTTGCTCTTTGATTGGGCTCCACAAGCACGGGGCACACGGGGCCACATGGAAGCCAGCTCTGCGACTCCAAGCTCAGCTGAGGACCAGGCTGCCAGCTCAGATCTGCTGCTGGGGGCACCTGGATTTGTGAGCGAGCTGGGAGGTGAGGGCGAGCTAGGCCTGGGTGGACCAGTGTCCCCACCTGTGCCCCCTGCACTGCCCAATGCGGCTGTGTCCGTCCTGGAGGAACCACAGAACCGGACCACAGCTTACAGCCTGGAGCATGCAGACTTGGGTGCTGGCTACTACCGCAAGTACTTCTATGGCAAAGGTGAGGCCCAGGGAGGTGGGCCAGGGAGAGGAAGGAAGGGGTCTGGGACAGAGGTCCCTGTCACCTGTGGGGCACACAGCAGAGCACAGGAGCTGTCCTTTGCCCTGTGAAGTCCCTGGCTATAAGAAGGAACAGGAGCTGAGCCAGGGTTCTTCAGGGTCCACCTCTCACAGCCATTCCTGCCAGCCAGGGCTGGGCATCCTGCCTCCCTCTGGCTCATCCTCATAACCCTCTGGGTTGGGGAGATTTCCTATCTAGAGGTGAAAACTCAGGCCTGAAAGCCTTGTACCCAGAAATCTCGTTCTCACCATCACAGTGAGAAGAGGGCCTGGGGCCTTGGAATGGAAACTATGAGTGTGCGGGAAGGCAGGTTAGGCAGCATCTAAGCTTGACAGCAGGCGCATCAGCCTCCTGGGGCTGGGACAAGGTGCGATGTGGGTAGGGCTGCAGAGGGGTGAGATGGCGTTGAGGGAGGAACTTCAAGGTGGGCTCCTGAGGGTGAGCTCCAGCTCCCTCCCTCCCCCCAGAACATCAGAACTTCTTCGGGGTAGATGAGGAGCTGGGCCCTGTGGCAGTGAGCCTGCGGCGGGAGGAGAAGGAGGGCAGCGGAGGGGGAACCTTGCACAACTACCGTGTCATCGTACGGACCACACAGGTGGGCCAGGGTCCTGGGATCAGGCCATGGGTCCCTCCTCTGCACACCATATGGATCCTAAGTGCCACTCCACCCCTCCTCAGCTCCGGACCCTCCGAGGCACCATCTCAGAGGATGCACTGCCCCCAGGGCCCCCACGTGGCCTGTCCCCAAGGAAGCTTCTGGAGCATGTGGCGCCAAGGCTGAGCCCATCTTGCCTGCGTCTGGGTTCGGCGTCTCCCAAGGTGCCGCGCACGCTGCTTACGCTGGACGAACAAGTGGTGAGTGGCTAGGAGGGCAGGGAGGTGTGACCTCAGCCTGGCAGCACCCGGACCCCAACCTTAACCTGGCACTGGCCTAGGCAGCAACCTCGGAGTACAGGTCTATCTTGGTATGTCAGACTAGGCATCCAAAGTAAGGTCTGGATGCCGCAGCATCTGAGGGCTTGTTAGAAATGCACATTCTGAGGCCCTAGCCCGGCTAACTGAATCAGAGCTGCATTTTAAAAACCCTGTATAGCTCACAGCCCTGAAGCCTTGGTCTGTCCTCAATGTGTGGTGTTTACTCCTTCCCAAAGTTACCCGTTGCCCCTGACCGTCCTCTGTGGCATTCAATCTGTCAGTCATTCAACAAATATGTCTCGTATCCTCTTGGTGTCAGGCCCCGGACTGGATGCTGGGGACAGGTCCATGGGTACTGGACAAAAACCCATGGAAAACTGTAGAAACAGGAGCAGACTATCGGAAAAAGGGGATGTGGAGGGTTCTGTGGGGCCTGGAGGTGGTGCCAACAGCCCTTCCTGGGTAAAGATTTCACCTCGTGAAGGAAATGCAAGAGCTTACGCCAGGCTCAGAGCATGTTTTCTGGGCAGACATGGTTGAGCAAGGATTTCTGGCTGAAGAAACAGCTGGTGAGATGGGCTAGAGACTGGATGTGTATTATGTGCGCTGCAGTGTAGGTGGAGGAGGACAGAGAGAGGCCTGCTTGGTCCCGTGGGCACTGGGGAGCCATGGAGAGATTCAAAGCAGATCTATGTCATGAGGGCTGGGCTGCAGGGGCAGAGACCAGACTGAAGGGTGGTGTTGTCCTGGCTAAACATGGTGGCGACAAAGAGGTGACAGTCCAGGGATAGAGTGCATATCCCTCGTGAATGACTGAAACAGGAGGGCTGAGAGTCGCTGGCTTCTCTGCTTGGGCAAGTGTCATTATTATGGAGCCAGGGACCTTGGAGGAGGGATGGGGACAGAGAAGGCTCGGGAAGGAGGTGAAGTGCTGAGGTGCTGGAAGAGCATCCGGGCAGCTGGGGAAAGGGGCCTGGAGTTTAGGAAAAGAGATGGAGTGTTGACTTCTAGAAGCAGTTGCTGCAACCACAAGCGTAGACAGAGACGAGGTACAAGCGTAGACAGAGACGAGGTCCAGGTGAGGGGGCGAGGTTCCAGTTGTCCCTGTTGCCAACTATGGCCAAGAGGCTACCAAGATGAGGTGACAACCATGAGCTGTAGTGTGTGGTCGGGTGTATTTGTTTGTTATTTTTTTGTGGTACAGGGCATTGAACCCTGGGCCTTTGCAGGGAGCTATATCCCCAGCATTTGTTTGTTTGTTTTGTTTTGTTTTTATTTTTTGAGACAGGGTTTCATTATGTAGTTCAGGCTGATCTTGAACTCACTATGTAGCCCCGGCTGGCCTTGAATTTGCGGTGATCCTCCTGCCTCAGCCTCCCAAGTGCTGGGACTGTAGGTGTGCGCCATCTCACCCGAGTTCCCAGCATTTTTATTTTATTTTCTCTTTTTTGGTGCCAGGGATCGAACTTGGGGCCTTGTGCTTGCTACGGCAAGCACTCTAACCACTGAGCTAAATCCCCAGCCCCATTTTAATTTTTTTTTTTTAAGACAAAGTTTTGCTGAGTTGCCAGGCAGGACTCAAACTTTTGATCTTCCTGCCTCAATTTACCAGAGTACTAGGATTATAGACATGCATCACCACCCCTGTCATAAATGTATTTATTTCATGGTGCAGGGGATGGAACCCAGGATCTCATGCATGCTAGCCAAGCACTCTACCACTGAGTTTATGAACACAGGAGGTGAGGGGGGCCCTGGGTTGCTTTAAAGGGATCAGAGTGCCTTGAACTGTGCAGGGGGGTCACATACAGATGGAAAGGTGCTGGGAGCAGAGTGTTGAGAAATGGGAGCCCGAAGAGGGGCAGAGATGGCTCAAGATTTCAGAAGGCTTGGTGGGGACACTTAGGATCCAAAGCAGTGGGGCAACAGTCTAGCCTTGAGCTAAAAAAGATGCCGATGTGGTCATTTATTGGGACCAAGTGCACCATACGTAGGGTCTTTGCCCTGAATCATCTTGTCTACTGTCACTGGAGAACCAATCTCCTCCCATCCCTCCTCACTTGTGACCTCCCCTGTCTCCTGAGCTCTAGGAGCAGGGTGGACTGTACCTATGTGATTGTCACAGACACCAAGGGTGACACACTGAGACAGCCCACCCCCAGGCCAGTGTTCTGACCATTTCCCCATGACATGGTGGAGGTGGGGCTGGGGGAGACTGAGACCTAAGCTTTCTGCTGACCTTCCCCCAGCTGAGCTTCCAGCGCAAGGTGGGCATCCTGTACTGTCGTGCCGGCCAGGGCTCGGAGGAGGAGATGTACAACAACCAGGAGGCAGGAGGGGCCTTCATGCAGTTCCTTACCTTGCTCGGTGACGTGGTGCGGCTCAAAGGCTTTGACAGCTATCGGGCCCAGCTGGACACCAAAAGTGAGGCCCAGGGCACTGGAGGGGCAGGGGCAGTCCCATGTGAGGGGCAAACTAACCACCTTGTCATTCCTTTGCCCACATTGGCCAAAGGCTGGGGCTGAGGCTGGAGAGTTCTTTGGGTAGCTTGAGAATGAATCTGGCTACAAAGCCAGGCAGTAGGCTGGGAGGAGGGGCCGCACCTGAGCTGCAACCAGGGTGCTGTAGGGGCACCACCCCCTCCATCTAACACATTCCAGAAGCCTCTAGGGGAGCACCCTGCCTCCCTGGTGTTAGGCCCCAGAGTACCCACTCTGCCAATATGCCCCACATGCTTACGCCAACATCAGTTCTCTCCTAGGCTACTCACCTCCTACCTCCCTCTAAGACCGTTTCTCACTGTGTCTTCTTTCTATCTCTTCACGCTGGTATAAGGCCACAGCCTCTGGGGAAGTGGGGGCAGCCAAGGCTGAGTCCTTTGGACTTGGCAGCCTGGCATTGGCTGGTTGGGGCATGGAGGCTCCTGAGCGTGAACAGGGACAGTAGGTTCAAGTCACTCAGATTCCCTTAGTTGTCTCTCTGTGTCCCCAATTCCCTCGCCACAGCGGATTCCACGGGCACACATTCCCTGTACACCACGTACCAGGACCACGAGATCATGTTCCACGTCTCCACGATGCTGCCTTACACCCCTAATAACCAGCAGCAGGTGCGAGGGGTCTAGGGTGGGGCTGGAGAGTGGCCAGGGGCTTCTGGGGAACCGTGGAGGGTGCTTCAAGGGTGGCAATCTTTGCACCTTGGCCCGAGGTCTGCTGACCCCAACAACCTGGTGGCAGCTTCCCAAAGCGAAACATCTCAAGCCTTTACACGGGCAGGTGGGGAAGCCACTGGGTGTCAAGGTTTTCCCCTGCCCAAATGAAGAGGGTTTCAGGGGGTCACGCAGCCCCTCTAACACCCCTCACCATCTAACCCTCAGCTCCTGAGGAAGCGCCACATCGGCAATGACATTGTGACCGTCGTGTTCCAGGAGCCAGGCAGCAAGCCCTTCTGCCCCACCACCATCCGCTCGCACTTCCAGCATGTGTTCATAGTGGTGCGGGCGCACGCACCCTGTACCCCGCACACTTCGTACAGGTGGCGCCAGGGTAGCCCCAGGTGTCCCATGGGCGCTGAGTCCTGGACCTGCCCTCACTGCAGCCTTTCTCCACACAGGGTGGCCGTAAGCCGCACCCAGGACACTCCAGCCTTTGGGCCTGCTCTCCCCGCTGGCGGAGGCCCCTTCGCAGCCAACGCTGACTTCAGGGCCTTCCTGCTGGCCAAGGCGCTCAATGGCGAGCAGGCAGCGGGGCACGCGCGCCAGTTCCACGCCATGGCCACACGCACGCGCCAGCAGTACCTACAGGACCTGGCCACAAACGAGGTGACCACCACGTCGCTGGACTCGGTCTCGCGCTTCGGCCTGCCCTCCTTGGGCGGCAGGCGCCGGGCCACCCCTCGGGGCCCGGGCTGTGAGCTGCAGGCGGCTGGGGCGCTGACCTGGGGCGTGCGCGCCGCGCCGGGGGCTCGGGTGGCAGCGGGAGCAGAAGCCGGAGGCCCGGACAGCGCCGAGGTGCCCTGTCTGCTGGGCATCTCGGCTGAGACGCTGGTGCTGGTGGCGCCACGCGAAGGCCGCGTCGTCTTCAACTGCGCCTGTCGCGACGTGCTGGCCTGGACCTTCTCGGAGCAGCAGCTTGACCTGTACCACGGTCGCGGGGAGGCGATCACTCTGCGGTTCGACGGGGCCCCTAGCCAAGCGGTGGGCGAGGTGGTCACACGCCTGCAGGTGAGCCCGGGTGAGGAAGGAGTCCCCGGTCCCCTCGCGCGCCGAGGGCGGAGCCGCGCTGGAACCGCAGCCTCTGCAAAAGCCGTGGAGTTGGAGGGCGCCGAGGCAGCCTGGGGCCTGACAGAAGTGGCGCAGGGTCTCTGGCAGGCGATCTCTGGTCGTGTTGGGTGGGTCGCTGATCCTCTCCACGCAGGGTGCGGAAAGTTCTGCGTGGTACGGGGCGACCCGAGCCCGATAAGCCCCACCCATGTCCCGCCCACGCCCCACCCCGCAGTTGGTGAGCCGGGGCTGCGAGACCCGCGAGCTGGCGCCGCCCCGCGACGGCCAGGGCCGCCTGGGCTTCGAGGTGGACTCCGAGGGCTTCATCACGCACGTGGAGCGCTTCACTTTCGCCGAGAAAGCGGGACTGCGGCCCGGGGCGCGCCTACTGCGCGTGTGCGGCCGGACACTGCCCAGCCTCGGCCCTGAGGCCACTGCCCAGCTGCTGCGCTCGGCGCCCAAGGTCTGCGTCACCGTCCTGCCCCCCGAAGACAGCGGCCGGCCCCGCAGGTCAGGGCGCCTGGGACCCGGGGAAATGGGAGGGACCAGATGCTGGCTTGTGCCTCCCAGATCACCTTCACTATGCTCCCAAGACTCAAGTGTTAGATGCCTTTTTCTCTTTTGAGAATTCCGTGTCTTGACCTCTCTGAACTGCACTTTGTCCATTGAGTGGAACCAATTATCAATGTTGCTCTCGCTGCTCAAAAAAAAAAAAAATCAACTAATCCCCCCAACCTTTTTCTGAGACAGTCTCACTATGCAGTTCAGGCTGGCCTCGAACTCTCTATAGCCCAGGATAGCCTCGAACTCGAGGTGATCCTCCCGTCTCAACCTCCCGAGTGCTGGGATTACAGGCATGTGCCACTGCACCTGGCATGTAAACCCTTCTCACTGTTAAAAAGCATTAACACATACAATTGATTACTTATTATGCTAAACCAGATATAGGAAAACTCTGTGAAGGGCCAGAGAGTAGATATTTAGGCTATCTCATCTCTGCTGCAGCTACTCACCTCTTGCTATAGGTAAGTGAATTGAGTGTAGTTGAATTCCACTAAAACTTTATGGACACTGGAATATTTGGATTTAATATAGATGTTCCTCAGCCAACCATGGGGGTACAGGCCTATAATCTTAGCACTCTGGGAAGCTGAGGCAGGAGGATCACAAGGTTGAGCCCACCCTAGGTAATTTAGCGACTTAGTGGAACAGTGTCTCAAAATAAGAAATTAGAAGGCCTTGATGAAGAGATTACCAATAATAAACCCATGCTAAGGTCCAAAAATTGCAAGTCGAACCATGCTAAGTCTGGATGGACTATCTGTAATTTTCACTTATCATGAAATATTCTATTGACTATTTCTTTTTTTTTTTTCTATTGACTATTTCTTTCAACTCTTTAAACATCTAAAAACCATGCTTGGCTCACAAGAGTTACAAAAACAGGCACACATGCTTAAAACAAAGAAGAGACACAGGCTGGATTTTGTTCCAGGGAGGAGATTCTGGATGCCAAATGATTTATTTTCATTTGTTGTTTAAATTCTCCCAGTCTGGGAGCTAGGGGTTTGCTCAGTGGTTAGAGTGCTTGCCTTGCAAGTACAAGGCCCTGAGTTTGATCCCCAGCACCAAAAAAAAGAAAAATAAATAAATAAATAAATTCTCTCAGCCTGCTATGAGGTCACCTTTCAGAGTGATTTGTCCAGAATATACAGGGCAACACTGGGATTTGAACCCAGGTCTGAAAAAGTGGCCACTCACCAGGCACACGTCTTTCATTGTTGTCAGGGAGCTTGGGGTGCTCACATCCTGGCAGCGTTCCTCTGGCAGCAGCTGGGGGTGGGGCTGGTGATGCAGGACACCAGGGCTTTGGGGAGCCCTGCCTGACACTACTCCTCCCTTCCCCCCAGGAGCTTTTCAGAGCTGTACCAGCTGTCCCTGCAGGAGCCCAGCCGGCGGGGAGCCCCAGACCCAGTGCAGGACGAGACCCTGGAGGTGGTCCTGCAGCCCATCACAAGGCAACTGCTTCACCTGTGCCTACGAGATGGTGGTGGCCCTCCGGGGCCCGGGGATCTGGCCGAGGAGAGGACTGAGTTCTTACACAGCCAGAACTCTCCATCACCCCGCAGGTGCACCTTCGTGGCCTTCCCTCCCCAGCCAGCTCAGTGGGGCCCACATGGGTGGAGCCCTCTGAAAGCAGCTTCCGGTTGTGAGCCGCCCCTGCTCTCCCCAGCTCCCTGTCAGATGAGGCCCCAGTCCTGCCCAACACCACCCCAGACCTCCTCCTGGTCACCACAGCCAATGCAGCGGCACCTGATGCTGGCAGGGAGAAGCCTCCTTCCCAGGTGGGCAGAAACAAGGCTCTGGAGCTCAACAGGACAGAGGCAACAGTGGGTGTCACTGCACTGACATTTCATTTCTGCCCCTCCAGGAACAGCCAGGAAGCCCCAGTGGCCATGAAGACAAGGGCAACCCAGTCCCAGAACTGAGGGCCTCCTTCCTGCCACGAACCTTGTCTCTGCGGAACTCCATCACCAAGAGTGAGTGCCGAGCCAGGGGCGCTGGAGGGTGGCTCTCAGGGTCCCCCGCTGAGCCTGCCTTTTGCTGCGCACAGTCATGTCGGAGGCTGGCAGTGAGACGCTGGAGGATGAGTGGCAGTCCATCTCAGAGATTGCCTCCACCTGCAACACCATTCTGGAGTCGCTGTCCCGGGAGGGTGAGGCCACCAGGGCACGGAGGGGGAAGAGCTAGAGCTAGGATAGGATTCCTGCTCCCTCTCAGACATCTGCCCTCTTGGTCCCTTTGTCTCACAGGACAGCCCATCCCAGAGAGCGGAGACCCCAAGGGAACTCCAAAGTCTGATGCTGAGTAAGGCTCCCTGCCCAATGTAGTCCTCTCCACACCTGTGTACCCAACCTTGGTGCCTACCCACTGGAATTCAGCATCACCCAGGCCCTGCATCCACAGATGCCTATCTCAGATGACAGGGGCTGGGTCCCTCATTCAGGGGCCTTTGGGGGCCAGCCCGTGGTGCTGTCTCTGCCCCGGTCCCCCTGAGTTCTGACTCCATGCCCTCAGGCCAGAACCTGGGAGCCTGTCAGAGAAGGTCTCTCACCTGGAGGCCATGCTCAGGAAACTGCAGGAGGACCTGAAGAAGGTGAGGAAGTGACCTGAGGTTGTCGGGGAGTCCCAGGGCTGCCCCAGAAATGGGGTGGCTGCTGACTGCTGTCCCCCCTCCTCAGGAGAAAGCAGACAGGGCAGCCCTGGAGGAAGAGGTACGGAGTCTGCGGCACAACAACCAGCGGCTGCTGGCTGAGTCCGAGAGTGCAGCTACCCGCCTACTCCTGGCCTCTAAGCAGCTGGGCTCACCTACCACCGACCTGGCCTGAGGCCGCCTGGGCCAGCCTCAGCCTGACTATGGACCTTCTTGGACCAGCCTAGGCCCTTAGGGCACCTGGGTCTCACCGGCCCTGGGCCCTCCTCAGGATCTCTCCCTGCGCTGAGGCGCGTCTTAGCACTGTCCCCACTCCCCAAACCATTTGGTGGCAAAGGTGCTTCCACTTGTCCCTATTTGTAAATATTCTGTGGAGAAATTTTTTTTGTTTTTTTGGGGTTTTTTTGAGACATGAACTCATGATTCTCCTGCCTCAGCCTCCCAAGTGCTGGGATTATAGGTGTGTGCCACCACACCCAGCTCAGAAGCCACTGTACTTCTGTATATACATGTGTTCAAAACATGCTGGGTGGGGGTGTTTTCACAGAGGCCACACAAAGCTCACAGGACAAGTCAGAAGCACAGGCCCTGGGAACACTGGCTCCAGGTTGGGCTGACACTGAGGGGAGTCTCTGAGGCTAGGCCATCCCTTGGCTTCTCTCCCACAAATGTTTGGTTCTGTTGGGAAGCAGGTGGCCACACTCCACACCTGCTCTGCTGAGATCTCGAGCCTGAAATCAAATCTAAGGAGGCTAAGGCCAGGGGCGGAGAAATCAGGTGGATCTGCAGGGAAGGGGAGAGATGGAGTTTAGGGGTGCAGGGAAGTCTGTCTCCCAGGCAGGCCCTACTCTCCTTTCTCTGGTCACTGAGCCCCTCAGCCTGGTACTTTTCGGCCACCTGGCCACATCTTGCAAGGGCTCAGTTGCAGAAGTGGCAGCTTCTTGGATCCAGGGCTGGAGGACCCTGCCCTCAACCCGCTTCTCTGCTCACCAGCCCATGACTTCTGTGCTGCACCAGGGTGGGCATTCCCCCGATAGGCAGGTTCAAATTTGGACCTTGTTGAAACCCTGAGGTCTGACCTGAGGCCCTGCCAGGGCAGGGACTTATCCAGCATCACATGCCTATCCAGCCCTTCCCCAGTCTGGTTGACACTTACTCTGCTGAGACCTTGGTCCTGAGTCTGTCGGCATAGACTCTGGCAGGATAAGCTGGGCTCCAAGTGACAAGGGGGATGATGAAAGCTTCATAGAGGAAGTAACGTGAGGGCTGAATTTTGAAGGTTGAAGAGGAAAGAGTTCACCAGGTAGAGATGTCAAAGTTATCCTTAGGACCCAGCTGGGCTTACGAAAGTGGAATCGGGAACATACGGGAATCCAGGGTCAGGGAGGCTGGAGCTGGGCCAGAAACTGTGAGGGGTTCTAGGGACGCCAGAGCAGCAGTTCCCAGCACTGTGGCCCAGTTTTGCCTGGTCGTGGACTATAGTGAGCAGCCTTTATGGACGCTATGGAGGGAAAGCCCTGGTCATTCTGGGGGTGTGCCTACAGAAAACTGGGACTTGGTCATATTGATAGATGTTTAAAGAGTGACCCATGAGAGCTGGCTGTGACAGCCCTTCGGCTGCAGCAAGGCCAAGGAGAAAGGAAGCTGTAGCAGCAGCCCAGGAAGGAGGTAGTGGTGACTTCAACGAGGTGACACTGGTGACAGTCGGAAGAAGTGAGATCTGTCAGGACCTCATGAAGATGATGTGAGCTGCTAGAGAAGTGGCAGCCACAGGAGTGTCCGGATTTCTGTCTGGAGTCCCTGGAGCCTGGCAGGGTGGTGGTTGAGACAGGGAGGAAGAAGGGGGGGCAGGTTGGGGATGGTTGAGATCACTCAGAACAGGATTTGAGAGGCCCGAGGGACGTCAGAGTGGAGACTTCCAGTGGGCTGTATGAAAGGGAAGGAGATATGGGCTGAAGACAGAATTCGGACTGATGAGCCATGAGCATGAGGAGGTCACTCTCGTGGGAGAGGGCCACGAGAGGGCTTCCGGAGGTCACTGCGGGCCACTGGGACAGCCAAGAAGACCGAGGGACAGCCTAGGCTGCAGCTTCGGTGCTCACTCGCTTTCCTGGACCTCAGGCCTGCGCGAAGCTCCGCGGGTGGCTTCGCCGGGTCACAAGCCTCTGCACCCGCCGCCGAGTCCCGCCGGTCCCAGCGCCGCGGCTCCAGCCAGCCCCGCCTCTCGGCGCTCAGCCTCGGGTTCGCCCGGGTCCTGACCCCAGGTCCCGGCCACCACCAGCTCGGGCTCCGCTTCTCGCTCGGACTTTCACTTTAGCCTGCTCCCTGAATGGCCCACCCTTGCTTCAGGCACCGCTTCAACCCGCCTCTTCACCCTGAGACGCGATTCCCCCCCCCTTTTGCTGGTACTAGGGATCGAACCCAGGACCTTCGCACTGAGAGCTACATCACTTTCACCTCCCTGCCCCCTTTTTGACAGGCTCATCCAGTGCTAAATTGCCCAGGCTGGGCTGGAATTTGCAATCCTGCCTCAACCTCTCAGAGTGGGGATGTAAAGGCGCACACCACCTTGCCTAGCTCTTTAGCTCAAATTCAACACCCCAGACCCTTTCTGGTTCATCAGCTTTCCGCATCTCGCTAATATCTTCTTGCAGGCACCGTCCATCGGCGTTTGTACCTGAGGCCTGTTTCCAGGGCACTCGCTAACTTTTGCAGTGCGTCCTACTAATGTTGCCCCTGGCCCGCAAAGCCCAACAGACGCCATAGGTCTCAGCATAGGAGTTCAGCCCAGCGCGTTACCGAGCCTCTTTTGAGCCAAACGCTATCTGTGCGCATGCGCGCCCAAGGAGCCCGGCGGGCGCCGTCCTCTCTCGCGCGTGCGCCGACCAAACCGGAAGTACGTTCCTCTGTAGCCCGGGGTCTGTGGCCCGGCCTTTGTTTAGGCCTCCTAAATAAAAATTGTGGTTTAGGATTTCATCGCTCCTCCCACAACAGGGTAACAAAGCATTGATGGGACAAGCATTTCGCCGGCATTGCCCCTTACCAAAGGATTACACCCAAACCGCTTAACACAACCTTGCTTCCAGCATGGCTCCAACATTGGTCTTCCGTGGGGGCGAGCTGGGGATGATCTCAGGGCCTCGCGCTTGCTAGGCAAGTGCTCTACCACTTGAGCTAAACCCCCAACCCCATCATTGGTCTTTCTTATCCAGCTGGGTCTCCAAACTCTGGCTAGGTCCCCCGTGGAATCCATTCTCTGCTGATCTAAGACCTGGAGCTAACAAGGCCTCGGTGAAGACCCTTGAACCGGCTCCATCCGCACAGGTAGTGGGCCCTGCACGGAGACTTCCACCTTAGCTGCCCGTTTACATCCACTAGACAGTAACTAGGGGCTTCCAAGGGATTCCTCAGACCACAGGCTCCTAGACAACCACATGTATATTCACTCAACTCTGTATCACAAATGTCCAGCCTGACATGACAAGCAAAGCATGCTCAGTGTTTGCTGAAAGAAGGCAAATCTCTGGCCAGCTTGATACATTTATTAGTTCAGAGTGGAAAGAGCAAGAGTGAAGCTCCTTTGAAAACCGTGCCTCTTGATTGGAGAGCTTCCAGCCTGCCCTCCCCTACTCTCCCAACAATTCACTCTGCTATTAAGGCACTTAGAAAAGGAGCAGGAGCGGGAAGTCTCAGGCCAAACTCCCTCAGGCTACTGGAGAGGGCCACTTCGGTCCCACTTGTTCCCTTCAGCCACAGCTGAGCAAAGAGCAAGCTGGCAGAGATCTCTGCAGGGCAGGAAGGCCAGCCAGCCCCTCAAGCACCGGTGTCAGGCAGCACCACTGAGGGGCTGGTACCAGGGCATGACTTCACCTCAAGGTGTACACTAACCCACGATGTAAGGAAGACTTAACAGTAAGGCTCTGGGCTCCAAGGCCATGGCTCCAGCCTGCCCTTCTCTCTACAAGAGTGCTAGAAGCTGGAGGATGGGGGTGTGGGCCCCCAGAGGTCCCTACTGAGAAGGGCACTGACCATCAGGATAGGGGAAGAAAGAGTTTGAGTCCTCCCGGCTCCCCCACTTCCAGAGAAGTTAATGCTTCGCTTAAGCACCTCCAAAAAGAGAGAGATAGATACTGCCAATAAAAGAATAAAATGTGCTCCCCAGAAAGCCATCCCAAGGACACCCAAGGAATTTGGAGACAGCTGGAGCACACCCCCCCAGAATCCATAAGTGCTTTGGGAGGGCTTCAATTCCCTGCACCCTGATACTCTGGGCAGGGCTGGTGTCATCCACTTAGGAGCTGATCTGACTCAGAAGGGCTGAGAAGTCCATGTCCGCAATGGAGGAGAAGTCCTCATCCCCCGAGAGGCCATTAGGGAGCCCTGAAGCTCCCAGGGAGGTGGGAGCCGGGTCAGGGGGCCTCTGGGACCCTGTCATCAGGCGAGTTATAGCCTCAGGGTACTCCATCAGCATGGGCTCAGCTGTGGGATGGGGCATGGATACACCCTGGTTCAGCAGCTGCTGAAACTCCGAGTTGTCGACCGATGCCAGGTCTGTGAACACAGCCGGGTCCGTGCTGTTGTCAAGCAAGGCCCCCAGGTCTTCATCAGCATCGAACTGCAGGTGCAGCAGGGCCTCCGACAGTGTGCCTTCCCCAGTCTGAGTGGCCTTTGGGGCAGGTGGGGCCACAGCCTGGGGAGGGCACGGGGCTAGGACTGGGATAGGGGCTGAGGCCTGGGCCAGAGCTGGTGCCAGGGCTGGGGCAGGGACCAGGTTCTGGGACAGGACAGAGGCAGGTGCTGGTGTCAAGGCTGAGGCCTGGGTTGGGATCTGGCCAGAAGGTAACACCATGGGGGAAAACTCATCAAAGTTGATGGTGCTGAGGGATGGTGTAAAGGCATAGGGCTGTGGGGCTGGAGAAGAGAAAGAGAGGCAGGAGTCAGAGCAAGCCCTAGAGATCCACCCCATCCTCTGTATCCCAACTCCTCCCAGGAGCCACTGCCAACACCAAGCTCCCCATTCTTTTCCAATCTGACCTGGTCTGCCAGGTCCAATTCTAGCCACTCCTCTTCCCTGGAACTCTGTCTGACTCCTGGAGCCTGAAAAGCTCTCATTTTACAAATGAAAAAAAACCAAAAGGGGATAAGCCCCTGGAGCACCCAGTGAGCAGTGGCCTCGAGTGGTACTTGTTACCCCTTTCTGAGCCACATACCAGCACGTACATCACACTACTTTAGTGATGGGGGTTTTTATTTTGGTTTCCTAACTGACAGGGTCAGATTGTCCACTTTTGACATCTATATCCCAAGGTACCCAAAAAAGAGCTTAACTCTTCTGTATAGATTTCCATATACGTGGGCTGGGGATTTAGCTCAGTGGTTAGAGTGCTTGCCTTGCAAGCACAAGGCCCTGAGTTCGATCCCCAGCACCAAAAACAGATTTCCATATATGGCAGTGTCCCCAGAAAGTTGCTGGTGCCTGTGCCACACTTCCCGAGCCTCCAGTTTGGAGGTTGTAAAGGGGCCTAAGAAACCACACTCCACTGCTCTCCAGATGACGCCAACAGAGGTCACCAGGCCTCACCCCTGAGGAGCATGAGCCCCACACAATGCAGGCATCAGATGCTTGCTGATGAAGGGATACCCCTGCTCATCTCCCTTCCAGAAGGTGTCACAGCTGTGACCCAAGTAAGATTGGAAACTGTCATTCCAGTTGAACAGAAGAAAATCTTTACCTGGCTTGGGGACAGAAGTTGAGCTTCGGGAAGGCACAGCAATGCGCCGGGGAGGTGGCCGAGGATCAGTAGGTCCTGCAGGCAAGGGCGGGGTCAGTTCTCAGCTCTCCCGGTGTCCCCTCCCTGGTCCACAGGTTTGCCCCGGCCCCGATCTCACCATTGAAAGGACTTTTCTTCATGATGCTCTTGAAGGTCTCATACGTCCTTTTGCGTTTCTCCTCAATCCGGTGACGATCATCTGGGGAAGTAATGAGAGAGTGGGGCTTGCTGTCTCTGCCCAGGCCCCTCGGGAGGAAGGGAAGGAGTCAGGTTCTCCCAAGACCGGTGAGAGGGGATGTGTGATTCTAACACTCAGCAGTTTTGACTCCCACAGCTAAAAAAGTCCTGTTGCTTGAATGTGCCCCTCAAAGGCTCTGGGGTGATGCCAAATGAAGAGGCCCTGCTGTGGGGGTCCACCACCTGAATGGGGGCCCCAGCCTGCAGCTCAGCTGTCACCTGCGCTGCCCACCTCAGCACGCACCAGGCCTGGCAAGATGCGCCTCAGTCAGGCTGCCTAAAATGTCCACAGGCTCTTTCACCTCTAATGGTTAGCCACTTCGGTCTCAAGCTTTTAGAACCATCTTCTGCCCCAGTCCCTTCAGTCCAAAGCCAGCTTCATGATCTCTCCTCAAAAACCTGGTTCTGAGCCGGCTGGTACATGCCTACAATCCCAGCACTCAGGAGACTGAGGCAGGAGCACTGCCATGAGTTCAAGGCCAGCCTGGACTATATAGTGAGTTCAAGATCAGCCTGGACTACACGGCAAGACCCTGTTTCAAAAACTAAAATAAAAAACCTGGTTCTTTCTCTTCTTGTGTCGGTTGACCACCATCTCTCTGTTACCAAAACTAGAAATCTTGCCACCATCCTTAACATCTTTCTCTCTCTTGCTCCCCAGCAGCCACTAACTGGACTAGACACATATTGACAAGCACCTACTATGTGCTGGTTTCCCTCCTAGCCACTGGAGTATGGCTTTTAGCAAGCACACAAGGGACCTGCTTCCAAAAAAGTGACATCTTAGTGCTACAGAACAGGGACACAATCATATGTACAAACAGATCTCAAAAGCTGCCTGAAGGAAAATAACCATGTTGATTATGATCATTATGTATACAATGTACCAATACATATTCTTGGTAAAAAAAAAATAAAAAATAAAAAATAAAAAGTGCCTGAAGGAGCTCCAAGGAAGCTTGGCAGCACAGTGGGGAGTCTGACAGAAAGCTCAGGGAAGGCCTGGCATGAGCCACTCCCACAAACGCTAGGAGCCCGGACGTTCCACGCAGGGGCAACAGCCAAGACACAGGGCCTAGTGGGACTGAGTTTGGTGAATCGCAGCAAAATGGCTGTGGGGCTGGGCATAACCTGAGGAGGACAGGGATGGGGCATGATCGTCCCCTTCTACAAGGCTCACGGATGAATCTGCTCTTCCAGAACTACTGTAATGTCTTCCAAAATGGGCCTGGCCTCAGCCTCTCCCTCTCCAGTCCTCATACAACAGCCAGCATGAGCTTCCAGACCTGTCTAGGTCACGTCTCTGCTTGGACACCTCCAGTGGCTGCACACTGTGCTGAGGCTGGAGCCTGACAGGGCACTTCTGCCGGGCCTGCTCACTGCTGCCAGCTCTGTGGCTGCGAGACCCTCAGCGGACCCCGCGCCTGTCCGGTGCTGGCCCACCGCCTAGAGAATGTGCTTCTTAGTTTGTCCCCAAGGTAAATGCCACCTCTTCTGTCATGTGCCTCCTGCTCCTGCACCAATGCTCCTTTATACTCTGTACACTTCTTCATTTTCATGTTATTCTTTGACGTGAGGATGTGTTCTGTGCATCTGTCCCTCATGGGATGGAGCTTGTGAAGAGCAGGAAAACTGCTTCATTCATCTTTGCATCGACCACACCTGGCACAGACCCTCTACCAAGTGGGCGCTCAAAGCCTGGACCAAACCATGGATGTATGGTAGTGACAAGTGACACATCCCATGACAATAGGACCCTGAGGTCAAATGGCTTGGCTTCAAATGCTGACTGTACCCCCCCCCCAGTGTGTTAGCACAGGCAAGGCTCCACCCTCTAAAGGTTGGTGAGAGATTAAAATCGGGTAATGATTTTAAGAGTGATGGAATAGGAGCAGACGTAATACAAATTCAGTAAATCTTGGGTACGGTTTTTGGTTTTTGGTTTTTACCACTGAGCTAAATCCCCAACCCTGGGTACAGTTATTGAGGCAAGAAATGGATCCTGGCTGGGTGTGGTGACACACGCCTGTAATCCTGCCATCAGAGACTGAGGCGGGAGGATCGCTGTGATTTCAAGGCCAGCCTGGGCTGCGCGTCTGAACTACAGCGTGAGACCCTGTCTCCAAAAACAAAACAAGACAGAAAGGGAATCTGATTATAGTCACACATCACTTCATGACCAGGACAGGCATCTTGTCACTGTGTGAATATCAGTCTGCTTACACAAATTAAATCAGCTGCAACATCTCGAGGCATCGCTGCACATGTGATCCACCCGTGCAGCAGACTGTACTGAACAGATCCCAGGTTCTGCAGGCAGTCCACCAGCCCAGGCCCTTCTCGCAGCTAGAGCCCGCCACCCTTCCTGCTGCATACCTGTGTCTGGCAGGTACTGGAACTCCATGGGCTCGCTGAGCTCCCTGTCAGAAGGCCGCCGCAGCTGCATGGAGACACGCACAGGGGCCTGCAGGCTGGGGTCAGCGTATGGAGGCGTCCGGAACACGATGGCCACTTGCCGGTGCACATCAGCTTGAGAAAAGGAGCCTCGGGCCTCCCAGCCTGGTCCCGTGAAATACACCTCAATATCCTCTGCAGGAGAAGGGCAGTAGCATGGGTCAGTGTGTCTCGTCCCGACCACACACATAGCCTGTCACCCCAACTACTACTACTACACTTCTTTTGTGGTACCACAGATTGGACGCAGGGCTTCTCACATGCTAGACAAGAGTTCTACCACTAAGTCCTGAGGCCCCTCCTGCTTTTTTTGGAGCGTGCTGGGAATCAAACTCAGGGCCTTGTGCTTGCCAGGCGAGCACTCTACCATGTCAGCTAAATCCTCAACCCCATGAGTCCCTTTTTTAACATTTCATCTTCAGACAAGATCTTGGTAAATTGTCCAGGCTGGGTTCAAACTTGCAAACCTCCTGCCTCAGCCTACAGAGCAGCTGGGATTACAGGTGTGCACCACCGAGACCCGACACACCCCTAACATTTGATGCTTGACTCCCAAGTGTCACCCTGAGGGAGTGTTAAAACCAAGGACCCGGCACTTGCTGCCTCTGCTCAGCCCTGCCCCTCACCTCTTGGTCCACCCTGCTCCCAGTGCGTACCTTTCTGTACTTTGTCACACAGCAGGAAGATCTCGTCCCCACCAAGGCAGCTCCCAGAGTTTCGGTTTACCCTGCAGATCTTGAGCTCAGCAGTGTTGGGGGCACCTAGGGTGTGACAATAAGGAAGGAAGCCCTGAACCACCAGAAGTCCCCAGGGTGGCCTGCAGGAGATGCAACATCCCCGGCAGCCCGGCCCAGTCCAGCATCAAGGCTGCTTAGAGCTTGCCGCCCACACCTGTGGCCAAAGCCAGCCCATTCTCAGCGGCCCTCACCCCAGCCAATGCCACGGTGATTCACCTGTGATGTGTTCAATGCTGGTCTAAGCAAGGAGAGTAAGACAGCACAAAACCTACATCTTTCTGCCCTCACAGAGCTCACGGTGCAGTGGGATCTGATCTGACCGCACCTTCTCTTTCTCTGCCTGACCCAGTGTATCTTCAAGGTGAGGTTCACATGCACCTTGACAACAAACGCTTCCCTCCTGACTCCCAGTTCATATTGATTTCCCATCCTTGGGGCTCCAGAGCCCTTTTATTTTCATTTCTCCCACTGGCTACTTAAAACTGCAATTGAAGTTGGGTGTGCTAGCTCATGCCTGTAATCCCAGCACTCAGAGGCTGAAGCAGGAGGATTGCCAAGAGTTCAAAACCAGCCTAAACTACAAAGTTCAAGGCCAACCTGAACTACATAGCAAGAGCCTATCTCAAAAAAACCAAAAACAAACCAAAAAAACCCCAAAAACCAAAACAAAAAAACAAAAAACCTGCAATTGAAGCCAGGCAAGGTGGGATTATACCTGGAATCCCAGTACTCAGGAGGCTGATGCAGGAGGATTGCTACAAGTTTGAGGCCAGCCTGGGCTACATAGTGAGTTCAAGGCCAGCCTACAGAGCAAGACCCTGTCTCAAAAAACCGAAAAACAAAACAAAAAAACACTGCAATTGATCAACATCAGCCTAGTTTATCTGTGAGCTTCCTGTGAGCTGCCGCCATTGAGTTATTACTGTCCAGCATTATTTTCTTCCTGGGAGTTCATTTCCTAGAGTCACTAGCACAGTTCCGGGCGCACCACCCTCTCATCACACGACATGGAAAATGCTCCTTTCCAATCAGTCTCCCTGCCAGCCTGGAAGCTACGCCTTGAGGGCAGCTCCAAGTCTTCTCTGCTCTCCCCAGCCAGCTCTCCCCAGGTAGGCATGGAAGAGATGACGGATGCACTCAATGACTGAAAGAAACCAGAGCTCCACTCACAGGTCACACCCACCTGCCCCTTCCTCTTACTCAGGCCCACTCCGTTCCCCTTCCCACAGCTCCCTGGCCACTCACGGTTGTCAAAGATGGGATGAGAGAGGACAGGTGGCAGGCGGAGGGGCCTGCCTGCCTGGTCTCGCACTGTCACCTGGAAGCAGAGCCGCACAGCATTCAAATCGTAGTCCCCACGCTGCTCTTCTATAGGAACTGCCAGAAAAAGAGATGGTCAGGAAAGCTTGAGGTAGGTCAGGCGCAAGAGGGGATGAAGGAGGGCAGGGAGCACTGGGCTAGGGTGCTATTTGAGGGAGGGGGAAGACAAAGTTCTAGATCCATCATTGACTCCGCAGTGGCCTGGAATGTCATGTCCCCTCTCTAGACCTGTTTCCCAAGAGTGAAATGTGAATATATACTAAATGGGCATCAAGAGTCCCTGTGCACTGTGAGTGTTGGCCACTGCAGGAGATGGAGGGCAGGCAGACAAAAGATAGGGGAAGCTGCAGCCAGACCAAGTCTTCACCCTCCTGCCCCTCACCTTGGAAGGGATTGTTGTTGGTCTGGATGCGCTGGCTGATCGCCTGTTCCAGGTCCCGCTTCTTCACACACTGGATCCCCAGGTTCTGGAAGCTAAGCACTCCCCAGGTATCAGTCTGGTGTCTTAAGCACACCCTGGCCCCTCCTGTCCTGTCTAGTTTGATCCTCCATCACTGCTCTGTGGCCAGCCCTCCAGTGGCTCCCCTGATGCTGCAGTAAAACCCAGCCAATGCCAGCCACCCTAATGGCTCCCCACCCGTGGCCACATGGCTTCGGCTACCTTTTTTTCCATTCTCCACACACACTGTGTGCACAGCCGTCTGAAGGCTGTGCACTGGTCTGTCCTGCGTGCACTGTCTTCTTGTGCTGCCCTGCTCTTCCTCACCACTCAAACCTCAGCTGACGGAGGCCTTTCCTGACTTCCCAGTCCAAAGGGATGAGCCCAGCTCTCCTGCCTCCCCACCTGGATTATCCTACAAACCTATTACCCTATTTTATTTCCACCACTGAAATTATTAATCTCTAACAGTAGTTTATTTTCGAAATTATTTATGGCCTGTCTCTGTTGATTGGTAAGTAAGCTCCAGAAAAGTCTGTAAATTCGATGGCTTTCTTT
>PVJO010012704.1:0-54816 GCA_004026905.1 Hystrix cristata | reverse complement strand
CAAGAACAAGTGTGCCCTTGAGCACAGGCATAGTACTAGATGAAGACAGAAGTTGCTAGGGGCAGGGGCAGATCATGAAGGGTAAATTCTCAACCACTTAAGACTCAAGTCCTTCATTTTATAACAGCAATTTTATATGGCCAGCACTACTAAATAATTCATACATAATATATAATTTCCTTAAATTTTTCAAAATATAACTTGAATGCCCTAACTAAAGGAAAAGTATTTCTAATCAAATAACGTGTTTTTAATGTGATTTTTCAGGCAGGACAGTACAGAAAGACAAAAAGGTCCTGTAAAACTACCCTAGGAAAATGTACCTTCTTCCTGGGAACAACTGTAATGTGCCTTGTAAACTTTTATTAGGCTTTTACTCTGAGTGGTAAAGCTACTAGGGGGTTAGAGCAAAGAAGTTATATAATCTGCAACACAATTTTTTTGAGAAGGTTGTGCTGGCTCCTGTGTGAGGCTCTGGGTGGGCAAGGGCAAAAAGCCGTAGGGCTAGTTAAAAAACTATTACGGTAATCCACATATAAGATGCCAAGTTTAACCGAGGTGATAAAAAGAGGGTATGAGAAGAGGTTGAATTCTCGATGGATTTGCTCTAGGGTGTGAAGAAAGAATAGTCAAGGATAACTCCTGAGAGTCTCATCTGATCAACTCTAAGAATATAAATTGCTGTTGACCTAGAGAAAGCTGGAAGGGATGCGTTGGGAAAGAGAAGACCAGGAGTAATTTGAGATGTCTATTAGACATCCTGGGAGAAAAGATACATACAGGTCTCTAGAGTTGAGGAGGAAGTCCAGACTACTGATAATAACTTGGGAATTGATGTATTTGTAAATGTAGTGTTACAAAAACTAGACCAGTGATTCTTGAATGAGGATGAGACTTTGTGTTCATTAACCTAGGGAATGAATTTAAGAAGGTTGAAACATTGACATGGGTTATAAAACTTCAGGTTTAGAAGATTCAAGCTCTGTCACTTCCTTTTGTTTCCTATGCAGTACCCAACTGAGTGCCATCTAGTTATACATCTAATGGGTTTGCTAAATAAAAAAAGTGTACCTATTTTGAATTTCAAACTGGAGGATCAGGTCTTTTGAGTTAATTAAAAAGAACAGTTAGACCCTCTTACATAAGGCTTTATGTAGTATAATCTAAAATTTTTAAATTTTCAATAAAGTCAATATTTTGAAAAGAAAAAAATTCTTAATTATTTTTACCTGTAAAACTGCCTATATATTATTTACACACATTACTTTTATTAATCTTAGATTATTGAAATTAATCATATGGTACAACTGATCATAAAGTTGGTGTTTAGAAAGGCTGGTATAGCTTCTAAATTCATTTGGCTTTCTTTTTAGGAAGATTTGGAGACTGGAGTTCACCTTGACCCCGCTGTCAAAGAAGTTCAATTTAATCCTACCTATGAGACCATGTTTGCTCCTGAGGTAAGTAACATCTTCAAAGTTCTGCCTTTTGTGAAAGTATTTGAATGATATATAGGCAGATAAACCATTGTTGATTTTTAAGTTTTCTCACAAAAATATATGTCTTTCAGTCTTGCAGAATCTAAATAGCATGCTTTGTGAGAGTATTTTAAAAATCCACTAATTGTTTATCTACCTACATACAAATATCTAATAATGTGGAACTGTCTTTTGAAAAAGAAAATCTGAAAATATCTGATTCTTAGATGTGAACTTGATTAATATCTTCCTTCAGCATCTATAAGGGAATATTATAATTAACTATAAAGAAAAAAATGTTTATTAGCATCAATACCAAGTATATCATGAAACATTAGTAACAGGTACTAACACAGTATTTAATGTTATACTAACACAGTGCTTGAAAATAGTCACATTGTTTGATGCTCTGAGTGAAACAAAGTACTGTTTTGAATTCTTTTTTCTTGATAATAAATGGTGATAGAAGAATTTTTAAAATGGAGAAAAAAAGCAGAAATAATTCCTATTGGCATTTAAGAAATACCTTTGAATACTATCCATTTAGGAAAATTTGTAGAAAAATTACATTTTTGGATATTAGAATGAAACAGTGCTTGATTCATGAAAAGTGAGTACAAGAAAAGCAATTATAGATCCAGGTGTGGTGGCTCACCCCTGTAATCCTGGCACTGTGGAAGCTGAGGTACAGTATCCTCAGGAGTTTGAGGCCAGCCTGCGCTACATAGTGAGTTCAAAGCTAGCCTGAACTACGTAGCAAGACCCGGGGGGGGGGGAAGGGAAGGAAAGGAAAGAAAAGGTAATTATAAACCAAAAATAAATAAGGTTTCAGAAGCAGTATCTTTAAGAAGCACTTTAATGGTAAGATATAAGGCACTATATCTTACTGTACTTTGGTGGGAAATGAGGTCCTTTTCAAATTTTTTCATTTTGTAGGATATACTAATTGTCCTTTTTATGATATATCAGAGTTCTAGAGCTATTTGATAGACATGGCCTACCTAGGTTTCCATAGTCACTTAAAAGTTGGCTGTGAAAATCTGTAGCATAGCTAAAGATGTCAGTGCTTATGGTTAGACAGTGCTTTGGCTGTTCTCTGAGTATGTAGCAAGCAAAAATGTCATTCGTGTGCTCTGAGGCTGTGGCATATTTTAAATTATACTTCATTATTTCTTAAATCCTTCTCGCTTGTGGAACTAAAGGCAGTTTCATATCACTTGACAACATTTCAGGGTTCATGATTCATGATTTTTTTGAGTGAAAAGCACTTCAATAAACTAGAGCTACTGAATTCAGAAAAATGAGAAAATTTTAAGCACTCTAGTATATAACATTCTGATGCCAACTTATTTTCCAAAGAGTCTGCTCTTGTTAATTTTGACATTTTTTGTATAACTAAAACATTGATGTATTATAGCTTTCAAAACTCTCAAGAAAAATTCAAAAGTTAAAAATTTGTTTGGTGATATTGATGAGGCAGTAGGCCTGTCATTCTCTAAGATTCTCAATCCTTTCATAGTCAGTTGTTTTTTTCTCCTGTTAATAAGCCTCACCTTATCTGCATAAAATTTGTTAGGAACACTTCCCTACTTACAATTTTAGAAAAGAGTGATGGAACATATAAGAGAAGCAAAATTATAATTTTCCTGGTTGCCAAATGAATTAGTTGTCTGTGATATAACATGTTATGAACTCTGTTTTATGACTAGGATCTGAATCACCTGGCGAATCTAGAAAAGTGTCACAAGCAATTTTGCTAGATTAAGTTCAACTTACTGTGCCTTGAGGATCCACTGTTAAAAACAAAATCTAATCCCTCTCTTCAAGCTAGTATTTGCCAGAAAGGATATGCTAAGTGTATTTTTTAAAAAGATAGAGACTTGGCTATTTCCTATAATGCAGCTAAAGTAATATTCAAGTTTATGGAAAGATTATATCAGGTTGTAAGCAAAGTTCTTTGAAAGAAGTAGTAGTGTTTGAAATTGGCTCTGCAGTCCAGATGAAGAACATGAGATGTGGAATTAAACAGCCTGCGTATTAACTCTCGTGTGACCTTGGTTATTCTTAGTTTTCTCATAGGTAAAATGAAGATATATTCTACTTTAGTGAGTTGTAAGGATAAAAGGAATAGTGTATGTTGTGGTTAGGATACTCTCCTGTACAGAGTAGGCATTAAACAATTGGTACTTTGTATTGTTATTTATATTAATATTATTGGCATTGGTGATTGAGTAGGCTTTTAGGAGGAAAGATTACAGGCAGAAAGGAACAGCTCTGGCCAAATCATAAAAGATCTGAAGAACAAGAGTATCTCAGTCATAACAGTGGTGAATAGGGGGATGAGACTACAATGGTGCTTTATGCACAGCACTTTGGAAACCAAGGTGAAGAGTTTGGTCTTCATTTAATAGATGATAGATTTCTGAGGGTCTTACAGTGGTATAATCAATCTGAATTTTTAGGAAGGCTTATCTGGTAAGGGTTCACAGGATAAAAGAGAACAAAGATAGAACTAATGGGATAAAACTACTGCATGCCAGGTACCATACCAAGGGATTGACATAGCTTTTCTGCTTTTCTTCTCACTACAACCCTTACAAGTACTCTTATTCCTAATTGATAGTGAGGAAACTAAGTGTCAGATTATACTGCCAACAAGTGATATTTTGGAGATTTGAGTCATTTCTTTATAGCTGAAAGACCAATTTGAGGCCCTTGTGGAATTTGCAGAGTACACCCAATGCCTTTGACTTTGCTAGTTCTGAAAATTAATCAAAGTATTTTTTTTGTAAAATATTGTTCACCCTCCCAACTAAGGACTTTTCTGAATGGTCTACCTAGTTATCCAGATAAGTTTTCTCAAATGTGTGTGAGTGAATGTGTGAGTGAGACCTTTTCTTTTTCCATTCATCTGCTGAGAGGTACTTAGATTGACTTTACATCTTGGCTGTTGTAAATAACTATGCAGTGAATATGGGAGTGCAGATATCTCTTTGACATACTGGTAACATTTCTTTTGAATATATTTCCAGTAATAGGATTGCCAAATCATATGGTAGTTATACTTTTAATTTTTTGAGGCCCCTCTATGCAGTGTTGCTTAGTGTCTGAATAAATTTACATTCCTGCCAGCAATGTACAAGGGTTCCCTTTCTCCATGTCTTTGCCAACACTTGATATATTTTGTCCTTTTAATGGTAGCCATTCTAATGGGTGTAAGGTGATACCTCATTCTGATGCTGAACATTTTTTTCATATACTTTTCTGCTCTATGTCTTCTTTTGAGAAATTTCTATTCAGGTCCTTTGCATATTTTTAGTCAGTTTTTCATTTTTTGGCTATTGAGTTGTTTGAATTCCTTATGTATTTTAAATATCAACCCCTTATCAAATACATGGTTTGCAAATTCTCCCTTATGTGTATCAACCCCTTATCAAATACATGGTTTGCAATTTCTCCCTTATGTGTATATATCTTATATAGGGACATTACAGTTGTAATTGACTGTCAATATGTTACATAGTCATGATGTATTTATGAAATATTGTATATTCATATACAGATGTATTATATATGCACATATATTGGTACAAAACACTTGAACTCAAATTAACTTAAACTTAGCTACCAAAACTTGAAAAGAGACATTTGGAAATCAGTTTTATATATAGTTTATATACTTTGTTTTGTTTTTTAACCCCTGATATTAACACAGTTGCATATTCACAAAGACTAGGACATTTTCTGAATAGCTGGGAGGACCTGAGTCTTGCTGAGTAGGTCTCTTCCTCCCTCTGTTGTCATAAATATCTTTGAAATCAGGTCCACTAGCTGCCAGTGAGCAGGCAGGTAAGATGAGCCTGAAATAGATGGGTCCTCCTCCCACCTAGTATCCTGTATCATTAGAAGATGTTTTTTGTTGTTGTCTCAGCTCAAATATAAATGAAACATAAGCACTTTTAAATTTTAACATCGCTTCAGGTATTTTAGTATGCATGAAATGCACTTAGCTTTAATATGTGGATCTGTATTTGTATAGAAATTACAGTTCTTTAACAGTGAGAATTTTTTCCTTTTAAAGTGGACTAGTATGATATGTATGACCTGTAGAAGGACTGTTCTGTTTTTGTAAACTGTTAATAAAATAAGACAGTGGAAATTGTAGTCTGCTTTTCTAAATGGAAAATTACCTATAAGCACAGAGGTTGGTGTAATTTGTTATATATGACTGGGAGTAACAACAAGGGCGGTGAGAATTGTTATCATTTTATATTCCCTGTCCCCCAACATCTACCCCCAGAAATAGCAGATGCTGTTATGTGGATATTTGACTACAGCAGGTAGTGCCTACGGCAGGTATTGGAAACTTTGAAATCATTTTATCTTTAATTTTAGGACTGTTTCTGTTTTTGAAATAAATTTCATGACTGAATGAAATTGACTGCAACTTCCAGCGTTCAGCTGTCTAGATTTTTTCCGTTTCCACCAATCTGCAGACATAGGAATGACGGATATGGGCTGCAAACTCATGTACTATTCCTTGTAATTTAGAATGATTGGTAATAAAAGCTTTGTGTATAAGTCAGATATTTTTAAATTGAAGCCTGTGCAACATAGAAGTAGAAGCTGTCCCTATATAACAATCTTAGAGTAATTTATTCTAACTAAAAATAAAAATAAGACAAATAATCTAATGCCATTTAAATTCAGATTTTCACATATAGTATAACATTGATACCTAGAGAAAACAGCACACTGATTAAGGGAAGATAAATAATTTATATTTGTGGCTCTGAAAATCTGTCATAGAAATGATGGTTTATAATGACAGTGACCTGAGATGTACTAATGTCAAAATATTCCACCAGGACAGTGGGTCTTCCCAAATTCAGATTTAAAAATACTCTACATTCACTCTTTCCAAAGTTGAAAGCTCAGTTTATATTTTATTTAAGAACAAAAAAGAAAACTTGGATTTTCCCAATACTTTTTATAGCAGGATTAAATTAATAGGATGTGACATGATATATTCTGGTAGTTTTTAACCCATTTTTTTTTAACAAGTTTGAGGCTATGACTGTGAATTTAAATGTTACGACATAATAAGATGCTTAACTAGGGTTCTAACTCAACTTTACCAGTTAATAAGATGTTTGGCCTAGGGTAGGTAAAGTACATCATCTTTGCCTTTTTGCTTCATTTGTGACTTGAAAATACATCTCTAACCTACCAAAATTTTTAACATCAATTCAAATAATATTTGGAAAATCATTCTGGAAATTCAAAATTATAAACAAATAATAATGACCTTCCACAGTATGACTTTCCAAAGTGGGGAAATTTTATTTACATTTGTGATGTCTTTTCCTGGGGATTTTTTTCAAGCATATAATTTTTATTGTCTCTTTTCCTATCTTGTTTCCCCACTAGGATTCTGATTAATCTTTCCTTCATTAATGCTTTCTTTATGCCAGGCACTGTGGTAACTATGGATTTTGTGTCACTACCTTTGAGGAACTCATAATCTAGTTCAGGAGAAACATGTTTTTTAAAATTACTCTACAGTGCCATTATTAATAAAGATCACCAAAAACTTCCCATATCATGGTTTAGAAAAAAACTAGTAATTCTCACTTATCCAGAACAACTCTGTCAAATATGACTTCCTTTAGTGATGGGAATGTAGTAGCCAACAACCACCTGTGGCTATTTAGCTGATGAAGTAGCCACATGTAGACTTTGGTGAGTTGGGCTCTTCCATCCCAATGTTAATTAGCCATTGCCCAATTACACTATATCATGGGAAGCTAGCAGCCTCCCAAATAGGTAATCAGCCCTTGAGTTGGAATTGAAAACATATTATATAGTAATTTAATTGATTCTGGCTTTTACATAGTCTTTCTTTCTTTCTTTCTTTCTTTCTTTCTTTCTTTTTTTCTTTTTTCTTTTCTCTTTGCTTTTTTTTCTCATAATGTTGCAGTTTGGACCAGAAAATCCCTTTAGAACACAGCAAATGGCTGCTCCTAGAAATATGCTTTCTGGATATGCTGAACCAGCTCATATCAATGATTTCATGTTTGAACAGCAAAGGAGAACTTTTGTCACATATGGTAAGGTTATGGTAAGACTTAAATAGTTTCAAATTGGGCCTTGTTAGAAGTGTGAGTTGTACATGCCACTTTGTCATTTTTGTATCTACGAGATATACATAAGGAGGTAACATGAATTCAGTTTTATCTAAGTCTCTTTACATAACTATGAGATACCACTGCTGGGATATAGAACAAACATTGATCCTATTTTTGTACTCATGTTTTAACATAACATTGTTATAATCTCAGTAATGACTTCTGGAAAGTTTACGTTTGGTGATATATTTAGTTTATTGTAGAGCCAACCTGCAGAGTTCTTATCAGTGAAGACTGTCTCATTTATTTACTCTGTACTTCGGCTCTTAGTTCCTATTTATTTTAGCTCCTGAGTCTTCATCCCTCAACTATTTATTACTTCTGGTGTCCCATATCTTCCCTTTCCTCCCTGAGTCCCCAGCCTGTTCTCTGGTGGTGTTACGTGGGGCTTCTCAATGAGATCTCTATGTTCACTCTAAATTTCCTTTTTACTAGTCTGAAGAAGTGAAAAATACAATTATAAATAAATATCTTTAGTATCACTATGGCCATTATTAATGTGAGCTTTAACTTCAGTGTTAGAAACTATGTATTAACATTTTTAAATGTCAGAAAAATCTGTTGTCATAGTTTATGTGAGAATTTCTTGTATCATTAGTTCCATTTTGCACATTTAAAAATATGATGTATATATTATACTGCAGTAGAATGCCTTTTAAAATGGAGAGATGCAGTGGTGAATTTTTTTGTGCATTAGACTTCAGAGGTTTTTATTATTTTCTTAAATGAATTCCCAAAAGTAAGCCAAAGAATACAAATCTAAGACTTTTATTATATATTATTAAATTGCTTTCCAAAAGAATTCTAACTTATTCTGCCATCACCATGTATCAAAGTTCTCTTTCTTTACCAAAGATGCATATGATTGTTTTTCCTTTGTTTATTTGATAATCAAAGTGTTATATTTCTTTATTTCAATTTGAGTTTTCTGGACTAATGAGGTTGAAGATTTTTCCACATGTTTACAGTAGTCCTTTGCAAATTGTTTATAGTCTCTTTTCATATACCTGTTTAGAATATTACTGTTGGTCATCTTCAGGGTATAATAACAAAATTGGTATTGTAGCCCTTTCACATACAACTACCTAAAGGAAGAAAGTAGACATTAACTTCATTGAAAAGGCAAAATGGAAAATGAACTCCAGAGAGAGATGAGAGTGTTTAAGAATTACAGTGCAGATATATTCATTTATTTGTGAGTAGAAGGGTAGAAAACTAGCTGCACTGAAATTCTGTAATATTACAGTTAAATTGTTTCTATCACTGACTGATCTGTAGTAGGATATATGACTAAGTGATTTTTCTTACTCATAAAAGGAAAACAATGTTGCCACTAGTTATGTGGGTTGGAGTTGGTGGAAATGGCAGTAAGAAATTCTTGCCACAGAGGATTCAGAACAGCAGGAAAGTATGAATTCCTTTCCTCAGGAGTAAGACTATGGCCAGATGAGTTGGGATTGGTGCCTACACAGAGAAAAGAAGGACCCAAGACATCCTTCCCTCTATCCTTTTTCAAACACATTACATAATGTCATTTATATATATATACAAACCACCTTTCAAAGTAGAATTTATATTCTAGATAAGATTTTATGATTGAGATGGGAATTTTTAACTCATGATGTGTTGAACTGAATTTTATATGAACCTCACAAAAGTCACATTAAGAAAAATCATGTACAGAACACTATCTGTACATCAAAGAAGTGAAAGCTAAAATAACTCATGGGATTTGAACCTGTGATTTCAGAGATTCTGCTCCAAAGCCCTTTTTCTGCCATCAAGCTCTGTCCTCTGGCTAAGAACATATTTTAATGCTGAAAAAAAGTATAAGCAAATGAACTAATAGCCAGGTGGTTGGTTCTATTCTTGCATATCATAAGGGTGAGTTGAGCAGCTGCATCCTTGGCTTGTTTTAAAAATATGTTTCACTGACAAATCTTTTTTTGTTCCCCAAAGAAACTCCTTTTAATCTTTAACTGAAAAATAAAAATATTAATATATCCCCTAGATGGGCTCTTTAAAAAATGGATCAGTACCTTTTATATATTGCATTATTGTTCACATACATGAATTGTAGGCCATAGATTTATCAGTGATCTAACATTCATTGTGAAGATAATTATGAAAACTTGTTATACCAAACATACCTACTTGATAAAAAACTGATTTGAATTTACATAAGTAGACTTTCCTTAAGTTCCCCTAGACCACTATAACCACATTTATGTGTAGCTACCTACTCTATAACTAGTCGAAGGAGAGTATTCATGTGCTCGTAGATATACTTACTAAGGAAATATGAAGTAATTTATGAAGTCAAAAATGTATTAAATTTAGAAGGAAGACTGTCCTTACTGAGAATGGCATTTTCAAAACAATAGCTAGATTTTATATAATCTTCTTACTGTTTCTTAATAGTCTATATAATTTAATAAATAGCTCTATAATATCCATTACCAAAAAGCAAAAGGAAATAGTTTCTAAACTTCATATGATATACTTGTATTTTTAAGCTTTTAGAATATTTGAAACAAAAGTTTAATTTCCTTGTCAGAAAGACTCTTAGTAATGTGATGTCAACATGTTGGATTCATCCTGTAAGATGCTTCTTTTTCTGATGATGTCATTCATGCTCTAGCCTGAAATGTGGGTAGAATGTTCTAAATAGAAATGGAGCTCAGGAAAGAAAGATTAGTCCTTAAAGAGACCATTTTTGACACCTGAGGAAGAAAGTATGAAGCAGGTGTATTTATACAGTAATAAAATGAATTGTAAATGCCAAAATGGTGTCAGTAATTCGCACTTTTTTCCTTTCAGGTTATGCTTTGGATCCTTCATTAGATAATCATCAAGTATCTGCTAAATACATTGGTTCTGTAGAAGAAGCTGAGAAAAATCAAGGTAATTTATTTTAAATATATTTCATATATACATATAATTACTTAAAATGAGTGTATTGCAGTAGACAGTCAGAAAAACCAAGTCCTTGACTTTTTGAAAAAATTGACAATAGAGTGATATCGTTAGCACAATATAGTTTGGAAGTATTACAGTTTAGAACTAGCTTTTGCCACTTACTATTTTGTCACGAAAACAGAGGTACATATCTCTTTGGATTTTATTGAGTACTTGGCACCATGCCAACCCTGCAGAAATCATTGAATTATAATTTAATGTATACATAATTTTGGCAGTGATTTTCGCACCGTTCATATCAAGTTGCATTTTAATACAGCAGAAAAATTTCATGTTGTACATCTATGAAAGTTGTCTTCGAAGGGTCATTTGATGGCTGAGTTTGAATATGTTCTAAAATGTTTGTGCTCATATTCACTTTGTACATATTATAAGACAAACCATCATATTCTCAATGCTAACTTGCCACAAAGCTCATCAGACAATTGGAATCTTATCTATAAAAGTCATTTTTAAAAAAGAATGTGCTAGTTACCCAGGAATGCTGGTACTTATTAAGGATAGATGATCAAGCTGCCTTCTGTGAATGAGCTAGATTCTTGTTAAAATAGAATTTTTAGCGTGCTTTCGTTCTAGCATACAGTCTAAAGGAAACTGATTTGAATTAAATAAACCTTTTTCTTTTAAATTAGATTTCTGTAAGCCACTTGTATATGTAGCTACATTCTTAACTTTTGACCATCACTTACATAAACCATTTTTTTTCCCAGTTTAATGACTAGCCACGGTGTGCCACCTCCTTCTGGTAAAATCAAAACTCAGAAACTTCCTCCTTGTTTCTTTTTACTGTAAAGACTGATGATCTTAGAGGTCAATTTAGATTCAGATCATATGGAAGATAATCAAGATTCTTGTGAAATTTTGTGGAACTGATATTGTGGAATTACAAGTGAAGTAAAAGTACTTACTGTAATTTAATTCCATTTTTAAATGACTACAGTTTATTCTTGCTTTCAAAGATAGCTATATCGTTATTTAGCAACACTGAGTTGCTGGGTTTCTTTCAAAACTGGTAAAAGTCCATTGACACAGGTTTTTGATTCATTAAAAAGTCTGTATACCATTGTAGGATTACATATCTTTTTTTAATATATTAGAATTTGCAGTGATAGACGCTTCCTCCCTCAGAAGTTTAAAAACCTTTCTGTGAGGGTTGGGGATTTAGCTCAGTGGTAGAGCGCTTGCCTAGCAAGTGCAAGCCCTGAGTTCAATCCCCAGCATGCACCCCCCCAGCCCCCCCCCCGAAAAAAAACTTTCTGTATGACAGATTCATGTTGATTTTGTTTTTGTTTTGGATCACTTAAACAATCACCTTTCTTTAACCATAGATATATTTGTAATCTCTTTTTGCTATTGTTAATATAGGTTTAACTGTATTTGAAACTGGACAGAAGAAAACAGAAAAGAGGAAAAAGTTCAAAGAAAATGACGCATCTAATATTGATGGTTTCTTGGGACCATGGGCAAAATATGTGGATGAAAAAGATGTAGCCAAACCTTCAGAGGTAAGCTTTGATGTTTTTCATTTTCAATTCAGGTGTATGCTAGGTCTCTGTGAAGTGTATATATATTGATAAACTTGAGATTTCCTTAAAGAACCATATGACTCATCAGAATTTCTCTGCCTTCACTGATTGAGAAAATACAATAAAATTTCTTTTCCTTGCAGTATTGATATTCATCTTTTTCTTGCTTTATTTTATTCTATACTTTTTTATTAAAGTAGAATATTGAACAGTTTTTAATAAAAATTACCTTAATAATGCTCTTATGCTACCATGGTTGCTATTCTTCTGAAACCATACATTCAAATAACTAGAGAATCAGCTTTTCTATCATAATGAAATTGATGGATTCTACTTATTAATTTATTTTAAAATCTTAAATTTTATCTCTATGGTTTTTTAAAAATAATATTATAAATTTTATAAACTAAAACAACAGAACTCTAACCTTGCCCACCTCCATAATCCCACTGGCTCTTTTAGCCACATACTCTATCCATTATATGTTCAATGCCATTCTGCAATCTTCAGAAGAGGTAATCAGTCTTTGTTTATGGAAGAGTTGAGTTTGTTGTCCTGGGAAATGTACTTGCAGCTCTTGCTTCACAAAAATGTGGATCTCATTACAAAGAATTTACAACTAGCTTTGGACAACACGAGGTTCTCAAACATTCATTTTTAAATTTGTACTTTCATTTCCTTAGGAAGAACAAAAAGAATTGGATGAAATCACAGCAAAGAGGCAGAAAAAAGGCAAACAGGAAGAAGAGAAACCCGGGGAGGAGAAGACAATCTTACATGGTAATTTATTTTTAATACTTCTTCCTTTTTATGAAATTTCATATTTATTGTTCTCTGTTCATATAATACCAATTTCCCTTACTGTCAGTGGCTTTAAAATCATTATATTCAGTATAACTATGTTGAACAATTTGTATCCCAAAGAAGTCATGTGGCAGACTCTACTTTGTACTAGAAAAAGTAGCATGATTAATGTTAGCTACCAATAATTCTTTTTGAAATGTTAGTTTTTAAAAAGTTACTAGAGAAGAAACTTGAATGGTCTGTAATCTGCTCTTTCCTAAGATAAACTTGACTCTCTTGTAGTATTAATAGTGCCTTGGTTACTTAACTGTTTTTAACCAAAGCCAAATATTCAGTTATTTTCCAAGTTTATAACTATTACTTTGTTTTTATGTGAGTAGATTGAAGGTTACTACTCTCCTATTTTGACTTGTGGAAGAAAATACATATGTGCCTGTTTATTAATAATTAGTCACACTTAGGAGAAACTACACAGTAATTATCTGAAGTTGTAAAGAATAATTCAGCAATGACAGTGTTACTTATTCTGTTTGTCATATCAAATATTTAGATTTTATGAGGCAGTATTTGGTTCTCAAGCTCCAGTTTTATGTCCAATGAGTTTATTTAGTACTATGGTACTTACAACTACAATAGCAATAACAACCAGTATTTATTGAATACCCAGTCTGTGCCAGGCATGCTGCTAAATGCTTTCTTTACAGTGTATCATCTGTACACGTGACTTGTATCCAGGCCTGATGCCACAGCCCTGTAATCCTGGCACTCTGGGAAGTGGAGGCAGAAGGATCACAAGCATGAGCCCACCCTGGGCAATTTAACAACTTAGACACTCTCTCAAAATAAAAAGTAGACTGAGGATGTAGTTAGTGTGCAGGCCCTGGGTTCAATCCCAGTACCAGACAGGAAAGAGGGAGGGGAGAGATGGAAAAAGAGGAATGCAAAGGAACCAGAAGGGAGTAAAAATGGAAAACTGAGGAAAAGGATAGTTTTTTGTTTTGTTTTGTTTTCAATTTTAACTTCTTAGCCTCTTTTGCTTCTGCTTCTTTACCAGTGACTCACACAAGACTCAAGTATTATCTTTTGTTACCTCATTATAATTATACTGCAGTGAGGTCTTTGTTATATCACTAAGATGTGTGACTAAGTGAAAAAAATACCTATCTTATTTAAAGGTCTGATACTCTCTGAGTATTTAGGAACTCCAAAATAACTACCTGTAATTGTAAATGAGTGAAAGTATTTCAGGCAGCTAGATTTTAGGTAATTCATGATGCTAACATCATCATCAGAGTGTTACTACCTAAGCCTTAATATGGACAATAGCCCTATGAATGAAATGATTGTTTGCATTTTTAAAATATGGATTTCATAACTATGCTTATATTTATTGCTTTCTTTTGCATTTTTGTTTCAGTTAAAGAAATGTATGACTATCAAGGCAGGTCCTATCTTCACATACCTCAGGATGTTGGTGTTAATCTGCGGTCCACTGTGCCACCTGAAAAGTGTTACCTTCCTAAAAAACAAATTCATGTGTGGTCTGGACACACAAAGGTAAGCAAGTTGGTTGTTTCTGCCTACTGTAATGTTGTAATGGTGAACACAGGGTAAAGGTTCAGCTATTGATGGAAACATTGAATATTTCTGATGAAGATGCAGGAAAGTCAAGACAGAACAGGGAAGTCAGATTACAGATAACCCCAGTTATGAAGCTTTGGTGATACCCACTTGTATCAGGCACAAGTGACCAACCAATCTCCAAGGCCACCTGGATTGGCCATGACATCAGCATTCATGGTTCAGTGTGCAGCCCCCTTACTGTAGCCCAGTCCTTTCCCCACAAGTTGCTGTTACACTCTGCTTTCACTTGGGCACCAAGTCAGTATGTAGTGCGCTAGTACTCTCATCTGGTCTCTTGCTTAGCCTCAATAATGTTGCTTGGTTCTTGGGGTTATCACATTTTAGAGCTAGTGTTCCTGGTTTACAATCCAAGGTAATAGTTAAACTAACGCAGAGACAGGGTACCTGAAAACTTTTGATATTGATATTCTTTGTCATCTGCACTATTTTAACTGTTAATTTCCAGCTCCTTGCAAAGAGCAAAGGGATTATGTAGAAAAAGGAAAATAAGTGGGGCCATTAGCAATTTGATTAACTCAGGACTGCCCTGGGTGAGGAAGTCAATATTAAAGGTTAAAAAAAAAAATCTTCAAAAGCTTCGTGTTGATAATGCCTTTCTGTTGGAATACTAATGAAGGTTATTCTGGAGCATGATGTTTGGAAAAATAGCATATTAGGTTACTTAAAATATACAGTCTTTCTATTACTTCATTTCTAGCCTTTATTTTAACTCCTTCAGGTTGATAACTGTGATCCCTTTTCACAGGGTGTCAGTGCAGTAAGGTTGTTTCCCCTCTCTGGCCATTTATTGCTGTCTTGTTCCATGGACTGTAAAATTAAGGTGAGTTTCAGTCACAAAAGGAGAGTACTATACTGCAAAGCTATTGCTTTGGTTAAATCTGTTCAGGTATTTATAAATAAATTTGGGATTGTTAGGCAATTAGTAGCTAATTATTTTCTCTTAGGACCTATGAATTGCAGCTATTTACAAACTGCTTTCCAGACTTGTACATTCAAATATGTCTCTGTAGTCCAATTGGCAAGGCTCTTTAAAGCTTGGACAACTGATTAGAATGTAATCCAATCACTTTGGCATGAGACACATAAATACTTAATCACTAATAATGCATTTTTTATAGAAGTTTTGGGTATGTGACTGAGTTCATTTGTTCTTCAGAACCAAAGGAGGTAGAGAGAGAGCACATGATAGAAATCCTATTTTTTGAGAGTGGGTAATATGATTCCTCCTTTTCCTTCCAAATACTAATAGACTTCAAGGAGCAGAAATGCTCCCAGCCCTTTCTCCCACTTGTTATAGCTTTAGGAGCCTCCACCACTGCCTCCTGCTAAGCTATTTACTGTGATTAAAAAAAAAAAAAAAACTAATGCATGTCAACTTGAATATGTGAAAAGCCTTGGAAAAATTTGAAAAGATAGTTCTTGTTGTGTCTTCACTGTGTCCAAATCATTGCAGTGTTTCAATAAATACCAGCACTACAGTGCTCTTATGGCTTGAAAAGTTGAATCATTAAAGTTTTATCCTTTTTAAATAATTCAAGAATATTAACAATTAACAATATGTAAAGGCAGCTTCTTTTGATGAGAGCAACCATTTAGACATTTGTCTCTAATAGAAAGTTTGTCTGAGTTTGTCTCTAATTAGTTGTGTTGCAAAGAATTCTTATTTCCATTTTCACTTTATACAAACTATGTTACTTGATGCTATGATCTTCTCTTTGACAAAAAACGCATAGAATTCAATTTAGTTCACTTCTATCAACATTGTTAGATACTTACTAGGTACAGGGGCTTGAGGATAAAAAATCACTAAGGATAATAATCACTAATCACTGTATGTTCTGCCCATACAGTGATCATCTCATTGTGATAGAATGATTTGTGCAGAGGCAGACACAGGTGTGCATATTCTGGTTTCAAAGAGGAAGCATACCTCCGTAGGGTTAAGGGAAGAGAGGAGGGGTAGCGTTTGAGAAGAATGAATAGAATGAATCAACATGGTGTATGCTGAAAAATACAACAGTTTTTGGTTGCCAGAGCATAAAATGTAAGAGACAAAGAATGATTATAGTCTTAGGCCAAGGGCCAGGTCTCCAGAGGTCCTGGCCTGGCAGGCCGCAGGGACTGAGACTTTCTCCACTTGGCCTGGGCTGGCCGGGAAATGCTATTTTTGAGTGCCAGCAACACTGTGAAGGATTGGATTTGAGGCAGGCAAGAATAAGCTACTTTTGAAGTTTTGTGTGATTAGAAGCTTTAGAAATGATTAGAATTATGAGCCTGTTATTTTAGTCCAGATCATTATTTTCATACAGCTTCTAGAATACTTGTTACTTCAGAGAAACCATCCCCCAAAAAGCCTTTCAATATCAAAATATTGTTCACATGGTAGTTTTAATAGCATTTAATTCCACTTAAAAGTAGTTAATAGGATTATAAAAGTAGAAACTTCAGCACAGAAGATATATAAAATATAGAAAAAGAACAATAAGGAAATGAACCCACCTGGATTAACTCCATCCATAGTTCTCTTGATATTTTGATATAAATATCTTTGCATCATTTTTTATGTAAAAATCTTTAAAACTCTTTAGTTATAAGGGTGTGTGTATGTATGTCTTCCAAATGGCAGAACACAAACTGACAGCACCATGCAACATTTATTAGATCTCCTGTACACGCACAGATATGTACACACACTGCTTAGCATGCATGATGCCCTCAGTTTAATCCCCTGCACCAAAACAAATTATTTAATATTTCCATTTTTTTTTCCTCCAGCTATGGGAGGTTTATGGAGACCGGCGCTGTCTACGAACATTTATTGGTAATACTTCTTTTTTTACTTGGCTATAAATCTGTTTGGGAAGACTTTTTAAAGTAAGATGACATAGACAGTAATTTTACTACACCAACGTGAAGGAAAATGTTCATAGCCTTGAGCTGACCCTGAAAGGATTAAGTCTCCCCAAGTGGACAAAGAGAAGTAGGAAGTAAGAGCAGCAAAATTGGTATGAGACAGCATATTGCTCTGAGGGAATCACATATCATGAAGATTGCCTGGATACAGGTAAGAGACACAAGTAGAGGAAAGTAGTAGAAGGGGAACAAGAGTATGGAGGATCGTGTTTGTCATTCAGAGTTTAGACTCTATCCTAAGGGCATCGAGGAGCCATTAACAGCTCTTTCAGCAAAGTAGCATGATGGGAAGTTTACAAAGATCACATGGCAATCTGGAGAACACCTTGATAGAGCAAGCTTGGAAGAAAAGAAGAGAATTGTAGGTATTTTGTAGGTTAGATTAGAGAGCATGAGAATCTGAACCAAAGCAACAAGAGATAGAGAAGGAAAAAGCTGTTAAGAGTTGCATCAGTGGGATTTAGTGATGGGTGGTGAGTGATGAGAGGTAGTAATCTAGGATGACTCCTGGGTGGCCAGGAGTGTGTGCTGCCATTCACCAAGGGCTGGAACATGAAGAGATAATGACGTTTAGACTCACTGAATCTGAGCTGCCAGTGGGATGTGGACATTAAAATTTCCACTGAGCAACAGCCAAATGTTGAGCTTTGAAGCCAGGTGAGGAGTTGGCAGCTGAGGCATAAAAGGATGAGGGTAAGACAACTCCTTTGAAGAGGCCCAAAGAAGGACAGCTGTGTGACAAACGAGAAAGGTTTATTGTCTTTGTTATTTCATATGAAGGCTAGTTATTCCTTCCAAATTTAACTGTACCACAGTGAAACTCTTTGTGTAAGTCATAGTGATTCTGTTTTTAGATAAAAGTGGGAGTCTGTTCAGCTGTGTGTTAAGATTTTAGGGCCTCTGCCTGAATAAATACTATCCAAGATGTCACACAGCCTAAAGGAAGACATATGGAAAGGCTATGTCCAGGGAACAAAATGTCTTTGTCAGATAGAGTGGGTTTGGTCCCCATCTGCCTCCACTGTCCTGGCAGACCACTTTTCAGTGGAAAGCTGAAATTTTCCTCAGAGGATGACGGCATCTCTGCAAGACCCTTACTGTAGAAAGCGGTGGCTCGTTGCCATGGCATATGCAGCCTGACCAGAGTTTGGTGGTAGTGGTGGTTCACGCTGCATGTGGTTGATAGGTTGCGCCATACACATTTTGTATGTGTCTTGGTCGTGGTGGGGGTGGTGGCAAGTGGGGAACTTTCTGCTTTTGTTTGCACTTGTAACATCCAAAAGAGTTGATTGGTCTGGCAAGATTGGGTTCCAAAGAAAGCATCATCAGTATCTTAAAATTATTCTATTGTTAAAATGTCGTCTTAAAATAAAAGCTAATATTATTTTCAAAAGGCATAGTCTTCTGAGATTCTGAATCATTTCCTGTGAAGGTTGTGAATCACAAAATGTGATCACAAAAATAATTATTGAACAAAGGTTCCGGTTTCCTGAACTTAAGGTTTAGGTCACTTTGTTATCACTTCCAGCATGGTGAGCAATCTGAGTGAATCTCATCATTTCTTTCATTAGCAATAATTCATCTATTATGTTTCTGTAAGTTCTTGGCTATTTAGTCATCACTTCTCTGTACTGCATAGTAAGAGATTGACATGACAAATGTATTTCTAAATTAGACCTTTTCTCTTGATTCTTATTGAAACATGCATCAGAATCACCTGAGGAGCTTCTTAAAGGGAGACAAACACCCACACTTCACAACCCACGCATCATAACACACTGTAAAACAGTAAATTAAAAGATGGGTTCCAGTGATCTTGACTTACGCTCTCCTTGAGACCACTCTTTAATGCTGTTTCTCTTTATGTTTACAAAGATACAGTACTTGATCTCACTGCTATTTTTGTTGATTCTGCCTTTAGGTCATGGTAAAGCTGTTAGGGACATCTGCTTCAATACTGCAGGAACCCAGTTCCTCAGCGCGGCCTATGACAGGTACCTTAAACTCTGGGACACTGAGACAGGTAAGAGTATACTAATAGGTAGTACATCTTTGTTGTCTAAGTTAGCATTTATATATGAACATTGTGAGTGGTCTTCCGTGGCAAAGTGGTACCTCCTCTGACTTCTAATTCTTACCCCATTGGTTATCAACTGATATCACAAAACGTGTTTATAGAACTGAAATTCAGCTATATCAGCAACTCTTTCACTGTGAAACTTTGTCCCTACAACACACTTAATAGAAGCCCAATATCTAATGAACAGAAATGAATTTTTCAAATTGATTAAAATATAGGTCTAAACTTTCATGGGCCAATTGATTTTACATATATGCAACTATATTGATTCCACCAGTATTTTGCGGCTAGTGTAATTTTCTATTATTAGAAAATCATCTTTGGTCTTAATGAGTTTTAAGGGTAATGAAAATACAAGTAACTGATGTTTACCTGACTGGCATTATGCTAAGCATTTATATGTAGTATGTCATTCAATCTTAATATATTCCTATAAGTTATATACCATCATTAGATTATAGATGAAGAAACTGAGAAACCGTTTGAGGCATAAGGGTAGCTTTTCCAGGGTCACACAGATAGATTTGAGTTCAGAGTAAGGTCTCTTATGTCAAAGCCCATGGTTTTTTACTCCTTCAGCCACTGCTGAATTCTAGCTACACGCCGTTATCATTTGAAGTTATCATATCAAAATCACTGAGCTCTGGGTCCCACCATCAGAAGTCCTTATGTGGTTGGTCTGAGTGGTGGATGATATGATTCTATATATAGTCAAAGCTGAGAGTCCCCCACTAAAATCAAAATATGCATAAAGTATATAAAATGCTTAAGTCCTTAGCTTTTTGTTTTGGTAAACATACTTATGAACTTGTTTTAAATACCACCAAGCTCAAGATATAGAACATTTCAATCCCTCAGTGATGAATTTCTTATGCCCTTTTCCAGTCTGTTCCCAGTAATCACAGTAGCCACTCTGTCATGATGGGTTCATGTTGCCTGTTCTTGAACTTCTTGCAGGTGAAATCATCCCCATATTTTCTCTTTTGTTTCTTATTCCTTTGACTCAATATAAAACCCAAGAGTCATTTATGAGGCTTGTAGCAGTAATTTATTCTTTTTTATTGTTTCAAATATTCCTGTGTGTGAATGAAATCATAATTATCTACTCAACATTTGGTGGTACAGATTTTTTAATCATTAAAAGTCTGTGAAAAGGAACAATGTAGTCTATAGTAAAGAGCAAGCAAGATGCTCTTCCTCAAATTTTATTAAGCAAATGACCACTAGATCGTAAGGCCACTGTCATCCCTAAGTGTTCAAGTTTACTTTTCTTATTTAATTTGACTCTTTGTTTTTAGGACAGTGTATATCAAGATTCACAAACCGAAAAGTACCCTATTGTGTTAAATTCAATCCTGATGAAGATAAACAAAATCTCTTTGTAGCTGGGATGTCTGATAAAAAGATTGTGCAGGCAAGTCTTTTTGCATTATTTTTATTAAAATTTCTGAGCTTTGTGTTATAATAGGGAACAGAACACAGAATGTTAACTTGTTTAGTATTTGCTACTTTTAGGGATTGCTGATGTTCTGTTCCTAGTAAAAAACAGTCAATTCATAAAAATGTTAGAGCTCTTTTGCCTCTACTTTCCAGAACTACATCTTTGTTGGTTTTCCTAAATCTGCTCCCCTTTTGTCTTTATGTCTTCTTGTTTGCTGTATAGTGGGACATTCGAAGTGGGGAAATTGTGCAGGAATATGATCGGCATTTGGGAGCTGTCAACACCATTGTTTTTGTTGATGAGAACAGGAGATTTGTGAGTACATCCGATGATAAGAGCCTAAGAGTTTGGGAATGGTAAGTTTCCCTCAGTAGAAAGTGTGCGTTATATAAAGCAAGCAGTTAAAAATGTGTAGCCAAAGAAAAAGGCTAATGATATGCAGCCATTTGAGTATTTCTGCAACTAAGATCCTGGCTAGCTAATTACATTGTTTTAATTATTTAAGTAACTACAATTTGAAAATCAAAATTGAAGTGGACTACCTTCAAGGTCTTTAGATAATCTTTTCAGAGGATGTCTGAGTTAACTTCTCTTAGCATGATATGATAGATACTGTTTTGTGGTATCTTACCTTCTTTATATCTTACTCATTTTTGCAAAGTGACTGGCAAGAATTAGAGACCACAGATAAATAAATTTTATAGGTTAAGTAATGATTAAGCCTAAGCCCCAGCCTCAGAACAAAGTCAAAGAAAATACTGATTTATCAATTTTTTTAAATGTCTGCCTTATGATTATTCATTATTTAAAGTTGTCCCATTTCAACACATTTGTACAAATGTTTAGTTTATAGAACATAATCAGAATATATTAATTGCTTTGTAGAGAAAAAAGTCATTTTTAAAGCTAGTTTCATTAGTATCATAGATCATGTTCTATAATTTATTTGCAAAGACGGACATGATGATCTTTTTGTTAAAATGAATGTGTGGTTGAAACCCAGCTCATATTTATATTCAATTATGAAGCACAGCTCAACTATGATTATAGCCTTCCAAGGACTAGAACGTACTTCATACCACCCCCAGAAGTTGTTATGCTTTAAGAAAAAATTTGAAGCCTTGAACCACAGCCAGTGGTTTCCTCTTCAAACCAAATCCCTTTGGGGAGCTAAGCAGGTCCTAACTATTGTCAGGACAATTTGGATAATCAAAGATTTAATGTAATTTAACTGTACTTTCTCCTACCCTTACCACCAAACCCTCTGGACTACTCCCAACTATTAGAGTTGACAGGACTTTTATATGTCATCTTAATACATGAGATGTGATCCAAAATACAGTGAATATTTAAATTTTTTTAATGTATTATAGTAAAAGACATTGCCATTAATTCCTCTCAGAATATTCCCCCTCTCGTTGAACACACTTATCCCATCTTTTTGCCACTTTCTGAAGCAGTTCTGGAAGTCCTCTTTTGTGAGTGTTTTTAGTTGTGCTGTTATGGCGGCCTTAGTGACATGAGTTGATTCAAAACATATACCTTTCATGGTCCTTTTGACTTTGGGGAAGAGCCAGAGTCACACAGTACCAGACACAGTAAAACAGATAAAGACACAGCATAATGTTTATTTGACAGAAATTGGCATAAACATTTTGAGTCAATTCAGAACATCAAGGTAACTGTTACAGCACAACTAACGAGATTCATGAAAGAGAACTTTCAGAACTGCTTCAGAAAGTGGCAAGAATGATGGGATAGCATATTTAAAGTGAAGGGGAACTTTAGGGGGGAGATCAATGACAGCGTGTCTTTTACTATAATAAATTTTTTAACTTAAACACTTACCATATATTTTGATCATCTCTTGGTTCATGGTTTGAGAACTACCTTATAACTAAAATCTTTGTTGCTTCAAAATGTTTTCTTAGAGAATCTGATAAGAAAAGTAAGTTTTATATAAAGCATTTTAGGTCATTTTCAGAATACTTTGTTAAACATCTATATACATGTTTTGTTCTATATATGTTACAATTTGATTATATTTAAACATACAGATGTTTCTACCTTCGAATGATATTTAACTCCATTTTTAAATGTAGAATGGTATAAAATAAATAGGTAAGTTACAGGGCTTAAAAAATGCTTGTATTTTCTATAGTAGAACACTGGCCAGAAAAATGCTTTAAAGGGGTAATATTAGCTTTTTTTAATTTCTCAGGTATCTCTCATACTCCTAAAAGGTCATAATATTGTTTTGTTACAAATCATGACACCCTTCTGTTTAACCCTTAGTATCTGGAGTCATCACTATTATAATCACTAATTGCATTTATTAAGTCCTTTGTATATGCCAGTCTGTGCTGAGCATTTTTACATGAACTCTTTGACTTAATGTGCAAAACAGTGTTATGAGTTGTTATTCCCATTTTTTATATAAGGATACTAAGTAGATTAAGTGTTTTGCCTAAGGTTGTATAGGTTTTAATACTTTTTCTCCGGCACTGCCTACTGTCCACAAAAGGGCCAGAATTCAAACTGGTCAAGTGATTCCGAAACTTGAGTTCTTGATTATATTGCTGGATAGTTAGGTGAGTGAGGGGACTGAAAAGTAACTTGTATCTGGTTTGATTAGTGAAAAAGCAATAAATGTAAGGATCAATCTTGCTACAGAGGCAAGTAGGAAGCAAAACCTGCTCAGAAATCCCAGAAACTACTAGTGATCCTGTCAGCTTGCATGGAAGGGAGCCCCTAGCCACCTCAGAGTGAGAGCTGACCAGTGCAGGAAAATTATTAGCATAGGCATCTTCAGGTGAGTGGTGTTTAACCAATACACATGCCGTGTACCTGCTTTGACTGGTACAGTGATGTAAGAAAACAAACCTAAGGAAATTGGGCTTTCTTAAACAGACCATACAGTACAAATAAGACAATTGTGTAGTGCTGAGAGAGTCGACGGTTATATTAGATATTCAGCAGCTGTGTATTTTAATCAGCTAAAAGCATGAAATGTAGACATGTTTTCTCCCAAAGAAACTTGTTTTAGCAAAATAATATTAAAAGTTTACACAGGCTGATAAATATTACTGTTTTTTTTATTTTAAAATTTCATAGACCTTTGTTTTATGAATTCATTTCCAGATTGTTTCTAGCTCATTATATTGAATTACAATATCTAATTAGAAAATAGTGTTATTAAATTTAACTACTGTATGCCAGCAGACATTTTTACTAGAAATAATGACGCCCACGGGGTAGTTCACATTCAATTCTTGTTGTAGAGCTTGTTGGATCAAGATTCCTTGAAGTAAGGATTTATGTGAATTTTTTGTTCATGTTTAGTACAACACTGATTATTATGAACCTGCACTGTGGTTAAGAAATGCTCTTATGTTTTAACTCATGTTATAAAATTATTAGCTCACTAGCTGTAAATATGGGGGGAAAAAACATGAAGATCTGTTAGATTGAAGCTTTTTTTAGTAGATATGGGTCACTGTCAATGTTGGTTCTTAGAGCATAAAGGGTTGGAGATCTGACAAGTGTTATTTCCCCGGTTATAACTGAAATTGGTTTCTTCTAACCAAGACCTGGATAGAAGTTTTCTCTAGTCATTGTTCCTTCTGGATAGTTGGATAAATGGACAGAGAAAATTCTTACATGAAGCAAATAATTATTGTCTAATTAATGAAATTATTGGAATTTGAACCATAGCTTGAAATTGCAATTGCTGCTTCATATTCCACTACTTCTCAGATTACATTTCCACATATTACTCTAAAAAGACATTTCTAGTCTCGTGAAAAGCAACAAGATCAAAATTCCTTTGGGAATTACTAAATTTTTATGATGTAGAATTTAAAAATAAAAAGGTACTTCAAATTTTTGTTTCCAAATTTGTGGCTAGTTTTGCATTTTTGTTTAATCCTTTATATCACTCGCCTGAGTTTAATACTTTTTCTCCTGCATCATACATATGTAAATGCTTTACATGTAAACCAAAAATAGTCTAGTTACCAAGCACTTAAGTTTTGTGTCCTTGGTCATTATTTTGAGATGGATTAGACCAGGTAGTTCACAGATCTCTACAGCTCTGCCTGCTGCCCGCTTGCATTGCTAAGGCGTTTTTAGCATTCTCAGCTGATCACAGACTAATGAGTTAAGGTTGATTAGCATGTAAAGTAACATTCCCCCAAGGTTTGTTCAAGTGATTTGCTTCTGCCCACATTTTAAAGTACATTTTAAAGTTTTATTTTTTATTAGTACATGTGGACAAGTGAAATGAATAGGCACTTCTCAGAAGGTGTACAAGTGGCTAATAAACACATGAAAAAGTGTGTAGCATCACTGGCCATTAGAAAAATATAAATTAACACTGAGATTCCATCTTATCTCAGAAAGAATGGCCATCATCAAGAAATCAAATAATAACAAAGGTTAGGTAGGCTGTGAGGAAAAAGGAACCCTTCTACACTTTTTGATGGGAATGTAAGCTAATAACCACTATGGAAATCAGTATGGCCATTTCCTCAAAAAACTAAAAATAGGAATTCCATTTGACCCAGCTATTGACCTTCTAGGTATCTTCCCAAAAGAATTGAAGATATATTACAGTGATACATGTATGCCTATATTTATAGCAGCACAATTCATAATAGCTACATCTTGGAAATGGCCTATATGTCCATCAGTAGATGAATGGATAAAGAAAATGTGGCATTTACACACAGTGGAGTATTACTCTGCCATAAAGGATGAACCTGAGTCATTTGTAGGAAAATGGATGCACCCTGTGACCATAATGTTAAGTGAAATAAATCTGACATATAAGCTTAAATATCACATGGTTCTCTTATGAGAAACCCATAAGACAAATGAAGACTACCATGGTACATTTTAAAATGACTTCATTATTAAAGAACCTTTAGTAACAAAAAAATTTTTAACATAAAGGCCAAAGTTTAAATCTAATAGAACATAAACTCACTGGCACCATTATAATTTTCATGGAAAGTTATTTATAAAAGTGAGAACTTCAAAGAGCAATACAATGTCGTTTTGTGATTTTTTTTTTCCCCTTCCTCTAGGAAGTCTGATGAAAAGGCTTAGTAAATGTGTAATTTCAAAAGTTGGCTTTTATTTGGATCCTGTTCTTTGTTTCAGAGATAATTCTTCTACAAGTCCTTTCTAAAATTACTAGTTCTGATCTGCTATTTTAAATTTTTAGGGATATCCCTGTGGATTTCAAGTATATAGCTGAACCCAGTATGCACTCAATGCCTGCAGTGACTTTGTCTCCAAATGGTGAGTTGGTACATAGACTGTGTTCTTAGATGGGCGTCTAAGACGCGCATTATTGTTTCACTCATAAGAACTTTGGGCGTTCCTTTTAGGGGCATGTTGCCACATTCATTCATGCAGAAGGAAATCTTTTCAGTATTAGAAATAATGACTGGTTTTCACATGTGAGGCACCTCACCTGCTGTCTTGTTTTGAAAAAAATAAATGATTTACAACTAACATCACCTGAGCATCTTAAGGTTTTCTTTCTAACAATCAAGTATTTGTTTTTGTTTTAATAATTCTGCTCCCAGCAAATCAAGTTCAGTAAATCATTTAAGTTCTTTCCTTTCAAGGGGGTAGGAAATTTCGGTTTCATTCTCCATATTGAGAACACCTTAGCAATTCACTAGAAAAGATTTTCTCAAGCAAATGTGAAAAAAATCCTTTTAATACTGTTTCCCAATAACTTTTAAGTACAAGATAACTTGCTCTGCAGACATATTGGCAATATGCTGACATAATTAGAGCTCTATATGGGGCATTAAAGGAGAAGATCCATGCCTTGGGGAACATCATCTTTGTAGTTACCTTAGATGTAAAATCCTGATGAGGTGGCAAGGAAGAGCTTGATCCTGCAGTTGGGCGTCTGCACATGCAATTGGTGACAGCCGTCAAACGCCCAGCACTCTTAGAAGAGCAGCCAGGCTGGGTCCTGCTTTGATAAGTGCTGTATTACATGCTTTGTCACTGTAATCTACATTTCATGTAATGTGTTTTTAAACCCCTTATTCTGAATTTAGTGCCTGTCTTGGAAAAGCCATTTACCCACTCAGTGTTAGGAGTAATGTTAACAAGTGCATTGAGTACCAATAACAGTGGAGTCTAGGGACTTCTAGGGACTTGGCTGTGTCCTGGATGGGTAAAAGTAGGATATCCTTTCAAAAACAGGAATTATAATTGTGCTAATCATCTTTATTTGACAATTCTATGTTTTCTCTCCAGAGTTAGTCTTTATTTCAGTCACCACAGATAGGGCTTTTTCTTCCCATAGTTTGTCTATACTTAATACAAATTAATTTCACTTCCTAAACTTTAATTTAGTTCTGTTAACACTAACCTTGGAATTTGTGTATTTTTTTAAAGAAAGAAGCTTGTATATGAAGAGTACTCAATAGTAAGATTATAGGAATAGAATCCATTGGTTGTTTATATAAAATAACTGTTGCCAGTTACATTATTTGTAACACTTTACAGATGATTTATTAATTTTCTAGTATAAGGTAGTTGGGGGCAAAAGAATAATGATGACAGTGAACATATTTAAAGTAGTTTTTAAAATTTTTCAGTCTTTCTCTGAAATATTTATTAAATTTACAGGGAAGTGGCTAGCATGCCAATCAATGGATAACCAAATCCTAATTTTTGGAGCACAGAACAGATTCAGGCTAAATAAGAAAAAAATTTTTAAGGGCCATATGGTAGCAGGCTATGCTTGTCAAGTGGACTTTTCACCAGACATGAGGTAAGTTTAAATCTTCTGATCTGTTCTCATATACAAATATGACACTAGGATATAAATTGTCGGTCAGATAACACCTTAAAAATCACTTTCTCATATATAATTGTATGAAAATTGTCAAAATGCCAATAAAGGTAAGAAGTTATGAAAATTACATTTTGCCTTTTTTTTAGGTTTTTACTTCAGCACACCTTGTATTAGTAAGGCCTCTGCCCTTTAATCACCTAATATGTCCCTGTCCATATCCACCACTGCCTTACTTTCTATTTAACTTTTCTTTCTAAGCAAGGATAGGAGTACTATGATCACTATATTGCTATGATTGAATGAATACTAGAAAAATTAGTTTTATGTCACAACAGTAACAACTTCACTACTATAGCTTAATTATGTTGAAAACTGAAATCTACCTTTTGAATATTTCTAGGTCATGCTGCATTTGTGAAGCCTATAGTTTTGCTAAAAGTAGAATTCTGCATTCACTACCCTATTCTTAGTTAAAATATATAAGTAGAAGTAATTCAGAAATCCATAAAGTTTTGTATATGTAGCCTGGCACCTGGGACTCACACTCCAACCTCTGATTCAGACATAGAAATATGCAAAGGATATTGAAGCCAAAGAATAATTACGAAGGTAGTAAAAGTCCCTGCAGTAGAGTGTGGCTCCTGGCTGTATTGAGCTTGATTCATGTACACTATTTGACTGTTAAGAGACTGAGTGTGAGACATTCATTATGGCCCCTGAGATTCCAATCTTCCCAATTAAAAACAATATTCTAAGATACATAGTTCATTGGGAAGGTATTTTGTAGAAGTTCATATTATAGACTACTTCATGTTCTACCTTATTGAGTATTGTATATTCTGATTTTTTTATGTTAAAATGAAGAGAAAATCTATTCTTCATCTTTATCATTTTAAGGTGTTTGAATAATTTGACTTGCTTTCTGTTGGCAGCTATGTGATTTCAGGAGATGGAAATGGAAAATTAAACATTTGGGACTGGAAGACCACAAAACTCTACAGTCGGTTTAAAGCTCATGATAAAGTGTGCATAGGTGCAGTGTGGCACCCTCATGAAACATCTAAGGTCATCACATGTGGCTGGGATGGTCTCATTAAATTGTGGGATTAATGAGATTAGTCCTTAAACTATCCAGGATCATTTTTGATCCAATGTCATATTTAACTATATTTAATTATTAAATGTGTTGGATGACAGCTTGATTTATAGATGTTTTCCTTACATGGCCTTATGAAGTTGGCCCATTGTTGTAAAAAAAAAAACCTGTAAATTTGCCTCATATAATGTCACTGGTAACTTCATTTTGCTCTTTATGGATGTTATTTATACAATGACTAACCATTGACTTTCTATTTCTATTTGCTAAGTAGTTATTGTTGGCAGGCAGTTTGGATTTAAACCCCATGGTATTACCGAAAGGTTCTTTGTGGCATGAAGAAAGAATCCCTACTAGACTACAGAAAATAATGTAATCAATCACTCAGGAATGCGCCATGTACTTACCTACCTGTTCAATCAGGAGGGCAGTAAAGAACAAAGATGATGTAATCTAATATATATTTGAAAGAAAGATAAAACTACCCACAGTTACTGTTCCCATTACATTCAGTGGGTTGAGATCTAATCTTGTGGCTTCGTGAGTTCCACTATTTTTTATGACATATAGTGTATATTTTTATTTGCAAATCAGTAACCTTCTTTTACTGCAACATTCCTCTAATTATTAAACAGTATAAAACAAAAATCAGTCCAGCGTTCTTTCCTTGACTTTTTTCCTGATAAGTATAGGCAGGACTTACATATTTAAGCAGAGAATTACATTATTTCTGAAGATGGAACTCAAAAGAATAAGCCAAGGCTTTGAATTTTGTTTATATTCACTGTCAGTAAGGACCTGGCTACACTAAGAATTCAGGGTCTCCCGTGTCATTGCTTCGCCACTGTTGCTCCTGAAATCCTCATAGAAGACAGAGTATGAAGGCATAGCCCAAAATGCCAACTTGTAATTTCTTTGAAGTCATGTTTTATCTTTAAAGTTACTGATTTTGATTATAAATACAGCAGAATTTTTAGAATTAGAAAAAAATTAAAATTTTTTCCAAATCTGAGAAAATTGTCATGACAAGAAGATGGCTAGAGTTCCCCAATTTGAAAAGCAGTGACTCCAATTTTAAAAAAAAAAAAAAATTGAAAAGCTTCAGATTATGAAATCAAGTTGGCCTCTTCATTATAATAGCTAACAGCACTTCAGTTTGACAAGCCACTTCTCTTTTATTATAAACCATATTAGGAGTTTGTGGTTTGAAATATTTCACTACCAGGGCTGGGGATTTAGCCCAGTAGTTAGAGTGCTTGCCTTGCAAGCACAAGGCCCTGAGTTCGATCCCCAGCACCAAAAAAAAAAAAAAAAAAGAAAAAGAAAAATTTCAGCACCATGCTAAAAAAGACTGGTTAGGAGTTGCTCAGAGTGCAAACCTGGGAAGCAAAATAATTTTGAGTGTGGATAACTATAAGCATTAAACTCTGCATCTTGTGGTGTCACAGCATTGCATGTTCCTTGCCTTCACAGAGCTTCCATTTTTAAAAATTGTAATTTAAAAAGGCCTGGTCAGCCCAGCACAGTGGTACATGCCTTGTTATCCCAGCACTCTGAGGAGGAGGAGGATCACAAGTTTCTGCCAGCCTGGGCAACTTAGCAAAATTTTAAAAAGGGCTGGGGACATAGCTCACTCCAGAGGTCCTGAGTTCAGTCCCCAGTACCACAAAAAGGGGAGTGGGGAGCTGATAAATATGACCAGGCCCTACAGCCACTTCTAAATAAATTCTGAAGAAAACAAAAACAGGAAGTAAAAAGAGATGTACTTTGACACACAAACACCCAAAGAAACAGAAGCATACTTGCCTTGCTGCTGTCATTTCTTTGTACCTATATCCAGGAAAAGCGGCGGCAGAGAGGAAAGAATTAAGTCCTTTCTCTAGTCCCAACCACTGGTTTTAACAAATGTGAATTAAAATGAGATGGAACAAAAAGAATCATACATCTTAACTGTTGTTCAGCACTAGTACTGTTTATGTTACAAATCATAATTTCTAAATCTAGATTTATTTTATTGTGTTTTTGACTGTTTCTAAACCAAGTAGCTGTATATAAAAGTTTTGTTTTTGAAAATATCCTATTTTTGAATAAAGCATTTTTTGTAGAAAGTTTTAAAATGTTTATCATTAATTCCCTTTTAAGTCTTAAATATATTGAGACACCACACTAAACCATTGCAGATTTACATGGGTCATATGGAAACAAAAGATGTTTTAGAGGTGGGTGCAGTGTATTTCATATATTAATGGGTTATTCTGATTAAATGCTAAAATGCAAGGCAGTACACTCAGGGCATACTAAATCATGGTTACACCCCACTTAAGAATACACAGACAAGTACAGTCTTTTCCCAGGATAAAAAGTCCCAAGATCTTATTGGCTCCTCTTCCTGACTGCACCTTTCTATCATACCTAGGACATATTTCCTTCCACAAAGTTAGAATAAAAGTGGTGCTTTAGTGAAAGATTCACTTGAATGAATATTTAAACACCGAAGCACAAGCTGGAAATACTTTGTGCTAAATAGCCAATTTTAAAATAAAGACTAGGGAGTAACATCAAACAGTCTTATTTCTAAGTAGAAATACATAGAGTGGTTGTTGAGGACGATGTTTATAAATTGCTGAAAAGAAAACATTAACAGTAAAATATCAAGCACTTAGATGACAGCTGTAAGGATCACAACACCGCCAACTTACGGAGCTTTCTAGGTCACCATGGACCGAACCCTGCCCCAGGAATCACCTCAGGATTGTGCTGCTTTCCAAGATGTGGAATTCAGAACAGCACAGTGGGTAACTGGAGGAGCCGTGATGGATTCAGGCCTGGGGAAGTGTGAGGATGTCAACGTAAGACCTAGGGAATCTCATCATAGATGCGTTACCTTTCACATTTGAAATCTCTCAATAGGATGGCGGTTAAAATCAATGATGCGTCTCAGTTTAATTGGTAGCATTCATTCTTTCTTACTAGATGATGAAAGAATTGATGAAATATAGAATAAACAAGTACCATGCGGCCTGAGAACAAGATCAATAGAAATGGCTGTTACAGCACTTGGCTCAAAATTCATGTTATAAAATGTGTATTTGATCAATGGGTAAATAAAAGATTGTAATTAAAATATAGACAGGCATATAGACGTAGGTATATACATGCACACATACACATATACATGTCTGGCATATATATTGCTGTTTCTGTTGGGTAGCTTAAAAGAAATGCAGCTGTTTAGATGATGCTGAAGTCATTCTTTAGTAAAACAATCTGTACCAAGTGGAAAGCGCATTCTCATGATCCCTTCCATTGGACTGGGCCCCCATCACTTTCTCTGTGCCCACACAGAAACTTCCTCAACTCATACTTCAGTCTGGGGAATATACAGTATCTTTTCTTGATTTTACTTTCTTTTTTTTTTTTTTTTTTTTTTTTTTTTTTTTTTTTTTTTTTTTTTTTTTGGTGGTGCCGGGGATCAAACTCAGGGCCTTGGGCTTGCTAGGCAAGCACTCTGACCACTAGGCTAAATCCCCAGCCCCCTTGATTTTACCTTTTAATCAGTGTTTATTGTCCATTTTGTCCTATAAACACAATGCAACTTGTATCATTTGCATAAGAATACCAGCCACTACCCTCAATGGAAATAACCTATCATCATACAAATCGTGCCTAATTTAACAATATGAGAGAATGATCCATCTAATTTCCAAAGGTATTTCTGATGCCAGAGGAAAGTTCAGTAGTAAATGACAATGAAATTATTTTGTAGAAAAATTCTAAGGTACGAAAGCTTCTCTACTGAGCACCTCTTACATAGAAGGTTCCGTGGTTGGCACCAGGGCTGCAGACATGGCCCTTACCACACAGCACTTACAGTCTTCTAAAAAAACGCTGACACTGTACACGCAGATATAGTAAGATACAGGCAGATACAGAGTGAGGGTATGGGAAATAGAGGCTGCTGGGGATGAAGAGCTGGATCTAAAATGAGGGTAGCTGTCTCTGGGCAAATATTTGACCTGACATCAATCCTTGAAAAATACATTGGCTTTATCAGCTTATTTTTATTGGTGGATAATTGTGATTCCTCATTAATGTTATAGAACCCACGTGGACTTCTGTTTCTTATAAATGCCCACCATGCCCTACCATGCAATGACAGGAGAGGCAGAAGACAAAGCAGTTAGAATAGAAGCTGACCACAGCACTCTGCCAGGGGCCTGGAGGCCACCAGCAGTACTGGGTATTAACCTTTAATTACCCTGTTAATCGGCTGCACATTAACCTTTAATTGCTCTGTCAGGAAGATCTAGGCATCCTAAGGGAGGGCTTACAGTGGAAGAGGACCCACCAGGTCACTCAGGACCACAGCCACTTACCAACACCACAGGTCTACAGTAAGTCCCCGACTTATGAATGAGTTCCGTTCCAGGAGAGCATTCGTAAGTCAGATGCATTTGTAAGTCCAACAAAGTGAGTCTTCTACCCCTTTGACACAAATATCCATGCATACTGCTTTGCGCTTCCCAGCAGTCCTCTCCACATCACTGCTTTTCCTTTTGCTTCCAGACATCATGGGCTCTGAGCACGGTGCTACCGCACATCTCACACTGTACACTATCGCACTGTACAGTAAGCATCCAACAGCACAACTCTGACAATGTCCAGCAGACACATGAGCTACTTCCATGATTTGTTCACATCTACGAATGTCCATAATGCGAAGTCCATTCGTATCTGTGAAAGTTCACAACTCAAATGTTCAGTAAGTCAGAGACTTACTGTACTGTAAGATCGTTTGTGTTTTGTTGTCTATCAATATGTCCAAAATATTTCATGGGACATACATTTTTAATTAACAAAATTATATATTCACATACAACAAGGTTATCTTGGTGTATATATAAGTATGTGGAATGATTAAATCAAGCTAACATCTATTACTTCACGTACTTAGCATTTTGGGGAGTGAAAGCATTTAAAATCTACTTTTAGCAAATTTCAAGTACATGGTTCGTTGTGATTAACTATAATCATCATGTTATGCAACAGATCTTTTCTACTGGTACGTATTATTTGGATATCAGTCTTGTGTATACTGGGCTTCTCTATTGAAATAATCCAGATCGGAATTCAAATTTGGACACCTCCCAAAAAATCTCATTTCAATCTTACAGAACAAAACCAAATCACTAAGAAAATGTTACAGCCTTGTAAATGAGACGAATAAAATGCTGCTGGTTTTGGATAGCATTAACTTTAATATCTTTCTTATTTATGGTGCTGGGGATCGAACTCAGGGCCTTGTGCTTGCAAAGCGAGTGCTCTGACCACTGAGCTAAATCCCCAGCCCCAAGCATTAGTTTTAATATTTTGAGGACTAGCATTTTTTGATATAGTTCTAAACAGAAAGTGTGATGACATTAACCCTGCATGATTTAATTTTTAAGGATGGAGATACGATAAAATAACTCAAAAAATATAGACTTTAAATTTAGGCAGGTTTTGTTTTTTTTGGTTTTGGTTATTTGAGACAAGGTCTCTCAGTGGTGCAGGCTGGCCTCCAACTTGCAGCAATCCTCCTGTCTCAGCCTCCTGAGTGCTGGGATTACAAGCATGTGCCACCACACCCAGCAGTGTGGTTTTAAAAAGATATTTAATCTTTTGGTTATGAGATCACAGAACTAAAATTCAAATACCCCTTCTAATGTAAGTAAAACAAAGCTATTTTGGTATAAAGTAAAATGTACAAACTGCCAGCAAATGGCTAGTACAAAAAGAATTAAGTTATTCCTTAAAAAGCAAACATAAATTTATCTCCAACAGCAGAGAACAATTACATTCATTGAGCTTACAGGTGCTGCTGTATTATGATGTAGGAAAACCTGTTTAAATGAGACCTTCATTTTTAAACTAACCGAAATATGATGAGCCTGGCTTACTGGTTTAATCCAAACTTTGTAAAGTCCAACATTTAATAATTAAATTAAAATCTTGGACAGTATTTACTAAAAGATCTTATAACCAAGGGAGAAATGCTTACATGAATAACATATTTAGGTTCAACGCTATATATACATGAATTTACTTTTGTTCCTGATGTAAGTATTAGAGGACTTTCAGTCCGTTCATTTTCGTTGAGGTAGTTTTCTTTTTGCCCCTTTTACTAATAAGGAGGCAAATAAAGTGACCTTCCAATGAAGCACAAAGATGCTTGGTAATGGTTATGGGGCCGTGTGGTGGTGGGGACCCAGCACAATCCATGTAGGATCCAACAGATTGAAGCAGATTCCTATTCCACCAGCTCCTGGCTGAATATTCTGAATAAATGCTGTAACCTCTCAGACCTGCTCTACCTCTACAATTGGAAACATTACACTTCTTTGTTGGATTGTTGAATTAGGAATAATCTATGCAAAGTGTCTGGCACATAGTAAACAGTAAAACTTATTTTTGCTTGTTTGTTGCATTCTCTTGTGCTGATTTTGTGGTGGTTCTGGGGTAAGAGTTACTGTTTGCTTTGTCTATTCCCCCATAGATGATCTTGTATCTGCCTGTTCTTTACCAGCAAATGTCAGTGCTGCAGTAGCCTGGCGTTCTCATGGACCATATCAGTACTTCTGTATGGTGGACGGTTTTGCCCTCCAGGGCACTGTCCACAGGCATTTGGTTGTCACAACCTGAGGGGTGAGGTCATTGCTCCTCCCATCTAGTGCATAGAGGTCAGCGACACTGCTCAGCATCTTACAATACACATCTTACGATATCCTCCACCCCATCAAAGAATTACCTAGTCCCAGCTGGCAGTAGTGCTAAGGTTAAGAACCTCTGGTCTCTGTGGTAAGCATAATCAATTCTAGAGGCAGGGAAACCCAGCAACCATCAGAATTATCATGATAAATTTCAAACTGCCCATGAAGGGAATAATCATTCATAAAAATGGCTAACTACTGAACAGACTGCCTAGTAGGCGGGTATGGGTGGGCTATGTTTGTGATTTATTCTTTATAAACAGTATATCCACTCTTTATATATATAGATACACATACATATATATACATACACATACATACATATAGTAACGGTCTATACCACCAATCTGGATTAGTTAATTTGCTGTTATGGTTTGTGTCTAGATGTCCCCCCAAAGCCTCATGTGGTCATAGGTGGGGCTGGATCTAGTGTGTGTGATTATTAAATTAGTCCACTGATTGCTTTGGCATAGCTGTGCTGGGATCAAGGACATGATGCTAGGATTAAGGGTGTTAGGATTAAGGGCGGGAGTGCTACCCACCCTAAGGCCAGGTGAGCTAGATGAGATATAACGGACAGAAAGAGGCGTGCCTACCCCCTGCTTACCCCCCTGCTTACCTTGCTGCCTTCTGCCTGTCTGCCAGGCCACCCTGCTTTGGACCCAGCTGATTGTGGACTGAAACCTCTACAAACTGTGAGCCAAATAAACCTTTCTTCCCTTAATTTTGGGTGTTGGGTATTTTGTCTCAGCAATGAGAGAAAATAACTAATACACTTGCTTTATATATGGGAGCTTCCAGTAATGCCATAAATCTTTCATTCTGTGAATTAAAAATCTTGGTACAGGTATGGACACACCTAAAAGTTGATCACACTAGACACTTAAAACTAGCACACTTCACACTTTAGTGAATTATTTCCTATATACATTTCAGCGTATAAAATTTTTACGAAGATAATCTGTGATATAATCCAAACAGAATTGGACTAAAGTTAGCTCTGATTTGAAGATGACATCATACAAACAATACAAACCATTTTAGAGTTTTCATGGATGCTTCTGCAAATTTAAAACATGTATGTCAGTGATAGTGAACCTTTTAGAGACTGAGTGTCAAAACTGCAACCCAAAATTCACTTATTTATTGCAAAGTGCCAACATTGCAATTAAACCTGAATGCTTGGCTGCTGGGGTAATGCTGGGGTGACTTGGCTCACACGCCAACAGAATGATCTAGTCCCATGTGCCATAGGTTCGCCATCGTCGGCCCATGTACACTGAAGAGACTGAGCTGTCATTTCAAATCACACTTATTCAAGCTGGTCCTCTCATCCCAACAACTTTTATTTGTGTACTGTGAATTTCAAAATCAAAATCTTGTATTTTTAAAAATTTACAACTAATCTAGAAATTCTGTTCTCTTTTGAACTCAAGTTAATGAGATCATCCTAGTATAACGTATACTGGTTTCTTACTTGAAGAATAGTTTTCTTTAAACCACTGCAAGAAACAGAAAGCTAACACAGGGAATGTTTAAGCGTAGAAGCAAGTTAAAAAAATAAAAAGGCTGGGAGACAAGATAAAATGTGGGCAGTATTCTATTTCCTCCCAACATTGTTTGAACAACCTACATAGTTCTCATACTTTCAGGATGCAAAAACGCCAAAAATACACTTAATTAATTTGTCTTATTTTATACTATTTAATTAACTTATTCAAAATAGAATTTTTTGGTGAAGCATTCACAGGAGAGCCCATTCCTGTAAAGAAGTATGATAGAGATCATTTGAAGTATTGAGAATCTACACATTCTGCTCAATTTTTTTTTTTTTTAACGTACAAAAGGGATTGGAACAACTTAAAACACTAGGGTAAGAGACTGCGACTTTCAGGCCACAGTCTTGTAAGTGATGTCAACTGGCAGTAGGAAATATGCTTAATATCTGATATGGTGTATTAAAAAAAAAAGATTTGACAGCATAAGCAAGTCCATGAAGGGAAATCATGTTTGCAAGCAGAAGAGGCTTTGGTTCTTTGGAAATAAAGGAGATTTAAGGCTGAGTATGAAAAGAATCTTGAATAGAAGCTGTTCATAGTCTTGTTTTTTTCAAAACTCAGAGTCAGAATTTGGTGTGTCTGAATTCCCAGAAACTAGAATCAGTCATTCTTTTTGTGTTTTTTTTCAGGGGGTGGATGCTGGGGCTCAAACTCAGGGCCTTGCACCTGCTAGGGAAGCCCTCTACCTCTGAGCTAAGTCCCCAGCCATAGAGTCAGTCATTCTTCTAAAGCCACAGTGTGGCCTCAGCAAAGGCTGAGAAGGAGCCATCAATAGCCACAAGTCTGTCAAGAGCGTCACCAACTAGGTAGACAAGCCAAACCTTGCAAGAGATGACAGTCAAAGGGAAGACCCAGTTTGAAAACATGGACAAAGAACTTAAGAATATCCACCTAGTAAAAATGGAAAATTTATATCATTTTAATGTTTGCGAATTCAGGGACTCTAGGTACATAATGAATTTTAGGGAGAGTGGGAAGAACTGAAGTTTTAGCCTCCAAATGAAAGTGAAGGAGGATCAACATCCCCATTCTGTCAAAGGCAAAAGCACAAAGAACCTGAGTCTAAGCAAATGGGGGTGGGGTGACAGAGTTCATCCCTCCAACAAGTATTAACTGGCTCATCACACACCAGGTGCCAGGGTACATATCTACAAAAACAACAACGCAATCCCTCCCTTGAGTCAGTGAGAGGCTGGACTAGTAAACACATAGCCAGGACAGTGGACACACTCAATTCTGCAAAATGTTTCCTTGTGTTTTTGATGAAGTTCTGTATCCTATTTCCATCTTGTATTCACCCAACTCAAAGTGTAACAGCTACTAGCATTGAAAATATCTTTCTTCAGGAATATCTGAGGTTTAGATAAATCTTTATAACTATGAAAAAGCCTGAAATCCTTCTGTTCTAGCTCTTTGAGGAGACTGTACCAGAATCGCACAACACTGCTGTCACTTCCGCTAACCTCAAACCCAGGCCAGTGGAGATGAATCTCAAAGATGAGCTGCCCAATCTGCTCGAGGACATCTTCCAGAATGAGATTTTCCAAAACTTTCCATTCTGCACTTTCCAGATCTGCCTTGAGAACATCAATCTGTAACACAGCAATGAAATGAAATTAGAAGATTTGATCAGCCACTGTTAAATATACCATCTTTATATAAGGAGCTCATGATGGTTCAGACCTCAAACGTCCCCCTGAAAGCTCATGCACTGAAGGCTTGGTCTCCAACACTTGGTTTCAGGCAGTGTTCAGAGGTGGGGCCTTTGGGAGCTGAATCATAGGGACTCTGGCCTTATAAATGGATTCATCAGTTTATGGATTCATAATTTAATGGACTATTTGGAAGTGACAGAAACTTCAGGAGGTGTTGCCTAATTGGACAAAGAGAATCACTGTGGGGAAGGATGCTCTTGAAGGTTATGTTTTATCCCGGTCCCTTCCTCGGTCTCTGTCTTTCTCTGCTTGCTGCTGTGAAATGAACAGCTTACTCTGCCCTACGATCCGCACCATGATGCTCTTCCCCACCACTGGCCCGAAACAACAGAGCCAATAACTATGGACTGAAACTTCTGAAACCATGAGCCAAAATAAATGCACCTTCCTTTAAGTTGATTTAACTCAGGTATCTTGCCACAGTGGTGGAAATCTGATTAACAGAGTTTCACACTGTTCCCAGGGGAGCAGAATCATTTGAATTTTAGAGTTGGAGGTTGCTTTCCAGTGGCCCCTAATGACTTGAAATTCATGTATCACTTCATACCATATGTTAGTAATAAATAATGAGGTATCACATATCAATCATAATAGAACTAAAGCAGGGCAACAGGGTCTCCTAGGGGACCCTCCCAATACAGTGACCACCATCATCACTGTACACGGAACCAATCAGAAGATGCTCTTTTCAATCCTTCATTTGCCTGTGGGCACAACCAATCAAAAGACACCATTCCTGGTCCTTCATTTACATGTAACAAGAAGTCAAGTAAGTTATTGGACAGAAGAGTTTATATGGGGCATGACACCGAGTGTCTAATAGGAGGACTTTCCTAATGGCTCATTTGCATAAAAGAGAAATAATTCAGGAAATACGAGTACAAAAGGCCTCTTTCCGGGCAAAAATGGTAAAATGTAACTACACTTGTTGCAAATAGGGAGGGGTGGGTGAATGGGAGGGAGGGGAGGGGAAGGGGGGAAGGGGGGGAACCAAGATGTATCATGTACAGGTACAAAATAACCATGTTGATTATGATCATTATGTATACAACGTACCATTACATGTTCTTGGTAAAAATAAAAAATTTTAAAAAAAAGGCCTCTTTCCCTTATCCTCGGGGCCACTGCAAGCCTTTTTACTGGCCCACTCACTCTCTGCAGAGCATAATTCTTTTCTTCCTTTAATAAATGTATACTCTCGTTGCCTTTCTGTGTGTCTTATCCAATTCTTTGTTCAGGACACCAAGGACCCAGGAAAAGCCCCACAGGGCTCTGTATTTGGTAAGACACCCTCCTGCTTTCTGCCCAGTGTGAATGGGTGTCCAAGGAGAAGCTGGAACACATGTATCACGGAGTTCTATGCCTGTATCTCTCCCCACACTGTGTATGCCACTCTAGGGAACCCGGCCAGGCCATGACAGAATGGGGGCCACAGGGAGGGACTACAGAAGGCTGCTGCCCGCAGCGACCATCTCACAAGTTTCTTCTCCCTCTAACTCCATCAATACTGAAAGCCAATGACAGAATTCTCAGATATCTGAATATTAGACTGTAGAAAAATTACTAATCTTACCCAGTTGTAAGCATTGCTACAAAATGGAACTTTAAATGTTAGGTTTTTGTTTTTGTTTTTGTTTTCCTTTATAGACAAGTGGCCCTTCCAAACTTCCTCAGGCCTAGAGCATTAACAGCTAACCCTGCCTTTCCTCAGCCCAGATAAGTGGACAGAATATGCAGGTGCTGGCCCAGGAGGCAGGAGCCCAGTTTCCTTCCCACAAGAAAGCTGAAGGTGGCTGCCTGTGATAAAGCAAGTGTGGAGAGCTGCACTATCTTTCTGTGTTTCCACTCTCCTTACTTACCCACCTGTACACAGAGAGACAGTGACTAAGGGAAACGGGCCACTCCATTTCCTTGGAGCTAGTTTTGAATAAATTCTTCTTCTTTTTTCCCAAAATAAATGGCCTCTTTTGATTTGGTCACTGGCAAACAAACCTGAGCATGTAAACCTAAGTGGCCAGTAACAGTATGCTTTCTTTCAAAAATATATGTCAGTAAGGTAGGAAAAAAAAACATCATCCGCTGTTTATTTAATGAATATAAGTTTATATCTGCAGTGAGATGGAATAAAGGGAAAAAATAGGATGGTAGAGAAACATTTTGCAGTTTATCAAATTACAAGAATTAGCTCCTTCCAGCTGGCTTTACACAAAATTGGTTAGAATAATGGAACCCTCATTACCTTCAGAAAACAATGAAAATCGGGCTGGGGGTATAGCAAGAGTGTAGCAGGCATGAAGCACTGGGTTAAACTCCAGCAACACACACACACACACACACACACACACACACACACACACACAGAGTAATGAAAGCTAATCCTCACCAAATTACTCATATGTGCCTAACATAAATCTAAGTGCTTCCCTTTGCACTTAATTACATCTCAACAGGGCTACGAGGGTGATGTTGTTAGTATCCTCAACTAACACTTAGAAAAGCAGACTCTGAGTAGCCATCCTAGTTACTCAACTGGAGAGGCGGGGGTGAAATGTGAACGGTCTGTCTACCTTACCCTGTCTCCTTAACCACTAGACAAGGTTGCCTCCCAATAAACCACAAGAGCAAAACTGGTAACACAGACTCCCTAGGAGGTTTGGGTTTGGAAAATACAATGCTACTCACAGAACGAATATGGGTCTGTGAGTAAAGCGTTGGTATCAGTATCACTACTTTCTGTGTGCAGAACACTTTTCAAGGGGGATCATTTTACCACACAAAGGAAAGCTGACAACATTCGGACACAAGTTGGGAGGGCAGCACAGTGAAGAGCACAGACTGCGGTCCCAAGAGGCGACAGCGGAACGGCAACATCCCTTCTGTAAGCTGCCGACTGAACCCACTAGTATTCTGCCCTACGAAAGTCAAAAGTCAAAGTAACTTTGCTGTTGTAGATCGATGAACACCAAGACCATCCCACCCAGGTTCCTTTCTTTCCCACTTCATGTCTGCTTGATGACTTTCTCAGCTGAGGCTGAAACGTGAGGCTCCGGGAGCCATGAAAACATTCGTTGTATGACTCAAGTTGAGTGGAAGAGAAGGGGCATAAAATTTACATATAACTGCACCAAGAAAATGAGTTTTGCCAGATGTCCTGAGAGTTTGAGAGATGATTTCACAGCCTTGCCTCGAATATCTCCTGGTCCACCACAGAAAGGACAAGTAACCATCTCACGAACACTGAGACAGTTTGGAAAGGACCAGATGTCTGTCGACCAGTTTGTGAGTCAATGATTCCAAAATCACAGAAAAAAATAGAAAAGCAAAACCTTTCCCTATGAAACTAATGGAGCACGGGAACACACAGCAAGCTAAATTAATTCTTGTGAACTGAACACGAGGAAATTAATTCACTCTTTTTTCCATCTCCACTGCCCTGGCACTTCCCTAGTTGTGTTTAATCTTGGCAGCTTTATGCAGAATATTCCTGGATTAAAGGTAATTAAGCTGCCAAAAGAAATATTTAATCAAAACTGAACAAAATGTTCTAATTGATACAATACATCCAAAATTAAAATCAGCATTTGTGGTATCAATTCCCACAGCCAAGAATTTCTTAAATTCTTTACATATTTATTTTCATCATGGTATTCTATGAGTTTGTATATAATGAATGGCATGAATAAACCAAAGTATCAAAAGGACAGGGTAACATTAATCAGCTTAAAACTACCCTAGTCAGGTATAGAGGAATATACTTCATATTTTTTCTAACTATATTTTAAAAATAAACTATCAATTGGGGTTGGGCGTTTAGCTCAGTGGTAGAACGCTTGCCTAGCAAGCACAAGGCTCTGAGTTCAATCCCCAAGACCAAAAAGTTAAAAATTAAAAAATTTAAAAAATAAACTATCGATCAAAAGTTATGAACAACTAGAAGAGAACAAAATTATTAGGCTAAATTGTAGCAAATACGTGTTTTCTTTAAAAATCAAACTTTTACTTCCAAAATGCAAATCTATTCTGAAGAGCAAAAGGTATTTTCTTATTTTGGTTGTTTTGGTTTCTTGCTTTTAAAAAATATTTTTATTACTATATTTGCTGTACATAATGATTACATTCATTGTAAAGAACTGGGACAAGTACATATTTCTTTTTTTCCCCCTTCCCTCCACCCTTCTTTTATTTTGTGAGCATCATATTCATTTATTTATAAGACCTTATAAAGTTAATTATCACATACACAGATTAAAAACCAGACTAATAGGCAAAAAGGTATTTTCAAATATGACAACACCTCCCCCTACTTTGATTCCAGGGATTGAAAGTCCCCTTTTTCAGCCAGAATTTTTTTTTTTCCAGAGGGTCTCACTCTGTAATTCAAGCTTGCCTTGAACTCACTATATAGCCCAGGCTGACCTCAAACTCGTGGTGATCCTTCTGCCTCAGCCTCCCGAGTACTGGGATTACAGGTATGCACTGCCACGCCTCACATTTTTTGGGGGGTTGGTGCTGGAGATCGAATTTGGGGCCTTGAGCTTGCTAGGCTAGCATTCTACAACTGACCTAAATCCCCAACCAGAATTGTACAGACTGATTTCAATCTTTAAGCAGGAGTTGTGCAGCTCTGAGGAACCCAGGAGCTTTTCCCTACCTTCCAGCATCAGAGCAAAGACAGCCGAAATGTGGGGAATAAACATGTTTTTCTCTCCCAGCATGCCTTTTCTATTTCTTGCATTTCAGCATATCCCATTATATTACTATTTTGCAACTGTAATTTCCATGATGGTTGCATAATACATCCGTTATTATTGCTGTTATAAAGCACTAAACATTTCTGAATAAGATATGCAACACTTAAGATTCTAGTATCAGTTTTCAACAATTTTGGCACTAAAAATCATGCAAATGATTATACTGGAGTAATCAAGTGCCAATCCTAATATAGTTGGTTAAATCGGATTTGTACAAAGAGTTAACTAGTAAGTATCAGCGCCTTATAAACTCTGCAGCAAGTGAAGGTACATTGTGAGGTGGAAGGGTCCCAGAGATGATAGATAAAACAACCCATTCGCTGTAATTTCAAAGGTGTTACAGGGGCTCGCCTATCAAACAGCAGCACCTATTCCTTATGCCCAAAATACCCAATAAATTATCTTTCACAAAAGTCTTTGAAGAGATGAGAATTTTAATTTTAACTGGATTAAAATGCGAAGTCATCTGACAGCTCCCGCACAACAGGCATCGGTTTATCCCTGTGATCACCCACCCAGATCTGCAGGGTGAGATGAAAGGGGAAGTAGCGGGTAGAAGTTTGAGTGAATGTCCTAGGGCTGTCACATCCAACACCACAGGCCAGAGGCCTTAAACAACAGAAACGTACCGTTTCACAGCTGGGAAGACTAGAACTCCAAGATCAAACTTCTACTTTTGATCTAGGGGTGGTTTCTTCTGAGAGCTCTGAGGAAGAATCTGTTCCTGCCTCTCTCCCACCTTTGGGTGCTTTGCTGATACTCTTCGTATCCTTTGGCTTCTGCATCACCTGCTTTCTACCTTGATCGTCACACACTGTTCTCTGTGCATCCTCGTCCACACATAAATTTCCCCTTTTATAAGGATATCAGTCATACTGGAGTAGAGACCACCTCACTCTACTATGACTTCATTTTCACTAATGACATTTGTAAGGACTCTGTCTCCAAATGAGACCATAGTGTGAGGTACTACAGGTTAGCTTTCCAACGCACTGACTTTGAGGGGATACAATTCAACCTATACAGTGTTTGAGGAAGCTACTGCACCAGGACTTCTGCAAGGCAGTTAAGTGTTCAGGAGCCACTCTCAGAGCAAGTGCTTAGAAACGTGTCCTGTCCTCAGATCCAAGACCAGCAACTATCTGAGGCAATCATGGATCTTGGCCTGCCCATCCCTTCTGCAGCCAGCAATGGCAGATCCAACACTGCTAAGAGCCAAGTCCAGGGCAAGTCAACAAGCCTCCAAGGCCAAGTGAAACCACTGCTGTGAAACCACTGTACTTCATTCCCAGGTCCCTTTTCAGCCACACAACCATGTGGAAGCAGGTGCAGCTTGCTTTGGGCATTTCCCCATTTCCTCTATGCCTCCCTCCCCTTCCCTCTGGAATCCCCATAGCACTCAACGTCCTCACATGTGCACGTTCCCACCCTGCGTTTTCTCCCCGGCAGGAAATGTTGTACAAAGTGGCAGATTGTGCTACAAGATGGCTGGCTTTCAAAATGGCAGAGACAGAAGCTGCACCACCTGCCCGGTAAGACCCACTCCAGGAATCACGCAGTATCACTTCCGTTGCATTCTATTGATCAAAGCCCATCACAAACCTAACCTAGATTCAAGTGGAGAAAAAAACAGATTCCAGACACTGAGAAGAGTGATGACCAATAGTTAAACGGAGGGTGAAAGGAGAAGTGTGTGACCATCTTTGCAGATGATTGACCCCAATGATTAAAAGCAATATTACTTTAAACAAGCCCATAAATGATCTGCAGTGTTTTAGTGGACACAAGCAATACTCAGGAAAAAACGAACAATTGGCCTTTATTTATAGAACTGTTATTAAAGAAGGGACATTAATTAAATCGTGGAGTTTGCTATTAGATTTGGCTTTCCTTGGAAATTGACAGAGAACCTGGGATATTAAATGGATTAGAAAAGAAAATACCAAAAAGGGCTACTAGAGTGTATATTTGTAAGTCTTAGATATTGTATTCATCTGCTAGAGCTGCTGTAACAAATTGACTTCCACACAGTCCTGGAGGTGGGAGTCCAGGATCAAGGGGTCGGTAGGCCTGGTCTCTCTCAAGGCCTCTCTTTGGCTTACAGACAGCCACCTTGCCATGTGGTCTTTCTTCTCTGCACAAACTCCTGGGGTCTCTTTCTTTTCTTATAAAGATACTAGTCCTGGTAGATTAAGACCTCATTTAACGTGTCACCCCCTCAAAGGTCTTATCTCCAAACAGAGTCACACTGGGAGTTACTGCTGCGCGCTATAAATTTGGGGAAGGACGCAACTCAGTTCCTAACAGATATAAAACAAGGATTTTTGCTATACTCTATTTAGAGACAACAACTATCTCTACAAAGCACTGTAAGATACATCCCCATTTCTGTTATGGCAGCCTACAGTTTCTTCTCTGTAGCTAATGGCCAATTATGGTTGCGGAAGTAAGAGGCTGAGTCACAGACAACAGTAGGCATGGTTTTCTGAAGATGGTCATCTCTCATCTCACAGGCTGTCGTACAATGTGGCCTGGACACTTCTCTATCTTGAAGTCACAACTCCCTCCCCACAGCCAGCTTCCCGGGCCTACGGCGGTGGCGGTCGCACTGGGTCCGCACGCAGATGGGCTCTGTGCTCAGCTTAATGCTCTGCTGTCATGTTTTGAAATCCGTAGTTCTGAAGGAGAGATACTTCGTTTTCATTTTACACTAGGCCACTGCAAATGATGACTGAGTTCCCGCGAATTCTGATAAGCTTATGACAATTGCCTAACTTGTTGAAGTGACACTAGATGACACCCAAACCCAAACATAAAAGGTGAAGCAGCTTCTACTCTGCCCGCTGATACTTTCGCTCTGGGAAACTGCAGTCACTGAGAAAGATGTCAGACTGCCTGAAATCCCCATGCTCAAGGTGAGACCTTGCAGAATCCACCTGAAGAGGCCTGAGGTAATATGGACAGACAGATGCCTGGACAACTCCCAGCCACAGGAGGGACCCTGCACCAGAACCACCTAGCAAAGCCCTTTGCAAAATTCTGGGCTGCATGAGATTATAAAATGATCAACTGTTATTGTTTTAAAAGTTAAGTTTAGGCTCCCTCACTGGAAGAAAGATAGCCTCTTTAATAATTGGCTTACCACATGCCAAAAACTAAAGCTAGATACATGTCTCTCACCATGTACTAAGCTAAAATCAAAGTGGATCAAAGATCTAAACATAAAAACAGAAACAATAAATCTCCTGGAGAATAAAATAGGAAGAACTCTTGAAGACATATGGGTTGGAAAAAAATTTATGAATAGAACTCAGACTGCACGGGAAACAATTCAAAGAATTGATGCTTGGGACCACATCTTATTAAGAGGCTTTTGCACAGCAAAAGAAATTACTGATAGAGTGGGGCAAAAAATCACAGACTGGGAGAAAATTTTTGCCAGCTGTCCCTCAGACAAAGGTCTAACATACAGAATATATAAAGAACTCAAAAAGATCAAACCTCCCAAGTTTAAAGACCCAATCCAAAAATGGGCATCTGAAATGAATAAACATTTCTCAGATGAAGAAATAAAAATAGCAAATAAATATATGAAAAAATGTTCAACATCATTGGTCATTTGAGAGATGCAGATCAAAACAACACTAAGATATCATCTCACTCCAGGAAGAATAGCTATTATCAAGCTATTATCAACCAATAACAAGTGCTGGCAGGGCTGTGGGGAAAAAGGAACTCTCCTCCACTGTTGGTGGGAATGTAGACTGGTCCGACCACTGTGGAAATGAGTGTGGAGATTCCTCAGAAAACTACAACTAGAGGTTCCATTTCACCCAGCTATTCCTCTGCTGGGTATCTTCCCAGAAGAATTAAAACCATCATATCACAGTGATGTATGCGCAACAATGTTCATAGCAGCACAATTTGTAATAGCTAAGTCTTGGAAACAACCTAAATGCCCAACAACTAATGAATGGCTAAAGAAGATGTGGTTTTTCTACACAATGGAGTACTACTCCACCATAAAAAAGAATAAACTAGAGTCATTTGTATGGAAATGGATGTTCCTTGAGAACATACAATTAAGTGAAATAAATCAGACACTTATCAGTACACATTGAATTGTTTCTCTGATATGAGAAACCGTAAGTGTAAATAAGGACAAAAAGGTATAATAGATATTATGTTAAAAAAAAGAGATAGTATTCAAAAGAGAGAAGAACTAGATAGGGAAAAGGGAGATAAAGAAGAAAGTTAAAAGAAAAGTAAGATGAAAGGGAAAGAAATGGAAAAGTGTAAATAAACTTGTTGCAACTAGGGAGGGGTGGGTGAATGGAAGTGAGGGGAGGGGAAGGGGGGGAACCAAGATACATCATGTACAGGTACAAAATAACCATGTTGATTACAATCATTATGTATATAATGTACCAATACATGTTCTTGGTAAAAAATAAAAAATAAATGTGGTCTTGGGGATCAAATCTAGGGCTTCGCACTTGCTAAATATATGATGCTCTCCCACTGAGCTACAACCCAGCCCTACTCCACAGCATCTAAACCCTCTGAGCCTTTATGTCTGAGGAACTTGGTGAGCTGCACCAAAACCTTTATGCTCTTTTAAAAACAAAATTAATTGATTTTAACTAAATACATGTTAAATCACCCTTAGATGACTATTATTAAATCACTTCAATAAAAAGTGCTTTAAACTATTATTCTACATTAAATCTTTAAAAGGATATGGATTCTTTTTTCCAACTGTAAAAATGCATATTATAGCTTAACATTGGCTATTATCATCAATCATATTAAGCAAAATCTGTGGCTAACAAGTGAAGTTACATAAGGAACATCAATAAAATTACAACATGAACCATCCAACTCATCAGTCACCTAACCTAGGACAAAGGATTGTCCATTCAGGCTCTTGACCTGTAAACACATTGCTAGCCTCAGTATTACCTGTCTGTATTTTGGCCACAATGATACATTATAAGGCATTTACAGGTGTGCTTCACATTTTGCAAAAGATAGATTCACAAAAAGAACTGTGGAAATTGAGTTTTGTGATTGAGCTCGTATTTTTGAAATAGTTATTTGACTCATACCTAATTATTTATGAATATCTTTACAGACTGAATTACTATCAGTTACCTACCAGCCCAACAAATCAAGTTACATTCATTCTCTATGTTCATTAGTTTGGGTCAGTATTCAAACATAATTGAAAAATAATTGCATCAATACTTCTTTCCATTATTTAGTTTAATTAAGAGAAGTTATTATTTAATGATAAAGTAAAGCTAAACTTCTATATATCAAGTCTACTTAAAATATGCTATATCTGTACCTATACAACTAGAAGCTAAATGCAGTAGAAAAAGCTTGTTGTAGAAAAATAAAACAAACTAATCTTAAGCAAGCAAGAGGGTTACAAGTCTCTTTGAGAGCTTCAGATTAAAGATCAGTTTGAATTAACATTGTCACCTGGCAGAAATGTAACATTACAAACTTTCTGCCACTAGCAAGCAAAGAGAGATGAAGTTTGTCCCGCACACTATGAGACTCATAAGGGACACCCTAAGCTGACTGAAGACCAATTCTGAACTAATAATAAAAGGAAATTTTTTTAAATGTAGTAGTCAGCTCACATACCTCTGCAGGGAGCAACACTCTGTAAATGAATTCAGAAGGAAACAAGGAAAACATTTACAAACAAAGACTTTTTATTTTTTTCGCCAGACATCCAGCTTGACCAAAGAACTGAACCCGAGGCTGGTGACGCAGAGTGACAAGAAGTCAGCAGTGTGGTGGCACATGTCTGTAAGCCCAGCTACTCAGGAGGCTGAGGCAGAAGGATCACAAGTTTGAGCCCACACTTGGGCAACTTAGTGAGATCCTGTCTCAAAAAGGGTTGGGGATGTGGCTTACCACTAGAGTGCTTACCTAGCACAGGTTCAATCCCAAGTGCAGAAAGAAGAAGGAGGAAGAAAAGGAAGGAGAGAGAAACAGAAGGAAGAGGAGGACATAAAGGACAGGGAGGAGGATGAGTCTGCAATCAAAAGGACTACTGAGGTAACAGCAAGGAACCGAGCAGCACAGATTTAGGCAGGACGCAGCTATAGGGAGAAAAGTCGAGGAAGGCAGACTCAAGCACAAAGTCTTGGCAGGACCAAGGACAGCGCCAAGCAACTGCTTTTGTTTTTCCACCCCACTCTCAGGGTAGCTGAAAACTACACTCCTGTCTCTGATTTTACGATCAGAATCCAGTGCCATAAAGCCACATCACCTGGAGAATTTATTTTCCTGGATTATCACATTTATGCAAACATTCTAAAGTATTTCTGGAAAGAGATGGGATATACAGAGATAGAGATACACAGATAGCTTAAAAAGAAATGAAAGAAAACAATATACTAACGAAGACTTATTTTAGCCAGAGATATCAGCTTGACCAAAGAATCCAACCTGCAGCTAAATGAACAGATGCATTTATAGGTAAATAACTATGTAAGCACCCAAATAAAATGCTCTTCAGAAAGATATGCCCCCGAGGTTCAAAATGAGACTCTACCTTTCAAAGGTGGGTCTGAGTCAATCTCAAAGTATGCTGGGGCCAGCAAGTGAATTAAGGTGTGTGCACACACGCAGACACACACACACACACACACACACACACACACACACACACACACTGTAAAAGGCCCAAATGCAAAAAGGAGGCACTAATCTAGAGGGACACAAAATAAACTCACTTGGCTATTTAGATTTTGTTTCTGAAATCCAAGTGAGAAGAAATGATGAAAAGGTCAGCAGTGAGTGAGATCAAGGATTAGAAGCCAGCAATGAAAAAAGATGAGACGTTCAGAAGCTTCAGGATGAGTGTTTGCACACTCATGTACACACACACACAACACACACGTGCACACAGTTGACGCTTCTTTGAAAGAAGATACAAGAACATTGTTTTCACCACCTTGCTCAGCCTCAACCTGGACCTCAGTGTCACCCAGCAAACCAGCCTGCATGTCTCACAGCTCTGAAGGTTTCTTCTCTGTCACAGGAGACTTCGACGCCATCCCAGCAGCTCACACCAGAGCAGGACACGCCTCTACTTCTGGATCCTGCAGAGACTGTCTCTGAAGAAGCAGGTAGCATGGTTTTCACTCATGTATTAGTATGTTGGTTCCCTCACTTAGTCTGTAAGTTCCTTTGATGGGGACCTACGTCCTCTCTCAGTATCAAGTTCCTCTCAGAGCTCTCAGGCTGCAGTTGATGTAATACTCCACCATACAGCAGTCCGGCCCTTTCTGCCTCCGTAACCTCTTCCCTGGGCCAGCCCTTCCCTCTATCCTCCTCCTCCACCACTGCGAGCACTTTGCCTCACACCCCCAGACAGGAGCTAGGAGTTGAGGGCTGGAGTTAGGAATGAGAACAGCTACGGATTCTACCTTCCCACCGGATACAAATGTGTGGCAGGGTCTTGGTGTCCAGTGCTTTGTGCACAATACACTTCAGCAAAATGTAGTTGTTACTTCTTAAAATGCCATAACATTTCCTCTTCCTGTTCATTCAGGAGACTTCATTGGTGTGGAACAACCAACACTCCCGCGAGTCATTTCTGCCCACTACCAACAAACAGAGCACCGCAATGTCCTTTAAGGACTTGCTGAATTTCATTTTCTTGCCAAAATTTGAGTTGTTGAGTTAAAGTTTTACTCTCAGCGTCTAAAGTAGATATAATTATCTAAGAGAGGGCAATTTACAATAAGTTCTGACTTGGAAATACGTACAAATTGATTTGCTCTTAGGGAATTTTGCACAGGTGTTAAGCTTCAAGGGTCCTGTCCCAAATATTTTCTAGTTAAATAATATCAATATTAGAATACTTAAATATGCAATATCAACACAAAATTCTCCAAATATTTTTCAGTTTTTGTTGTGTGGTGTCTAGGGCGGCACTGTTTGGATGGAAAGGCATAAGAACGGTCAGGGATGCTACTGAGTTGTGCTGCTCTGTGCGGTAACCTCTCACCACACATGTCCATTTACATTACATAAAACCAAACTACACTTCCTTCACCACACTCCGAGTGCTCAATAGCTCTATGTGGGGAGTGGTTGCTATGCTGGACAGTGCAGCCATAGGACATCTCCATCTTCACACAGAGGTCATGGGACTTTGCCACTCTGAAGATGACAGCCATCTGAATCCCTGGTACGGCCATGAAAACGCCGCTTCTGATCTAGTGGATCTGGACTGAGCCTGAGTATCTGCATTTCTAGTGAGAGTCCATCTGATAGTGACATGCTGGTCCACGGACCACACTTGGGGAATTGCTGGACTCAGCTGAGAACAAATGCTGAGCTTCCTCTGGTGTGTGTGTCAGGACTTGGCCTCAGCGCCGGCTGCCTTCTCCCCTTTCTCATCACCAGATGCAGAAAGTATCTCCACATGGGCGATCGTTGGTCTCAGGAGATCTATCAATGGCTTTCTAACCAGCTCAGTCTAAATTATGATGCCATCAGCTCAGAGTTTCCTAACACATAGCCAATGTTTCAGTGAGGCTTGTATGCCCTGGAACTGTGTGTAAAAACAACCTGGGGCAGACTCAGAGGTAAAGAACAGAACCAGTACCATAACATTTGGGGTAGAAAACTGTAACACATGGATGTAAAGCACCCAACACACAGTAAGGGCTCCATCAGGGTGCGCTATTTTTTTTTTAACCAGGTCTCTGTGAGGTCGATAATCCAAACAATATTCAGATTGTCTTATTGAAGCTAACATCAAAATGTGCTTTCTGTGCATGATGGTAGCTATATTTTGGGAGATAGCTCAGAGGCAAAATTAATTTTGGGTACAGGAAATACACAGAGAGATTTCAATCATGACAGCCAAGAGCCATCTACATACAGCACATTGGCAGGTGAAACTGAAAACAGTTTCTTCAACTGCATTTTGATGCCTTGTTAAAGAGGCAAAAGAGGAATATTCCCTCAACCTTAGACTAGACCATAAGTTTTACGAAGAATGGTAATGTATTTTTGAATTTCCTGTCTCTAGCATATTGCCAGGCACTTGGTAGGTTTTCAAAAACATTTGAAAAATAAATGGGTGGGTGGGTGAATCGACGGATGCATCTAGAGAGCAGTAGCTAGATAGATGGGTGGTGGATAGATAGGGGTGGTTACAGAGACCCCCTGGGCTCCGGGCTCTGAAAGGTTAAAGTCAGTGGGGACTTTGTTAACACCTGGTCCAATTTCGTCATTTTACAGATAAAGCCATGCTATATGCTCAAGATAATAAAGTACTATATTTACTTAATGGTAAAGATTCCACATCCAAACATCACTCCTCTGATCTCTTATCTACACACATGGGGTCGGGGGCACTATCACTGCAGCTTTGTGGCAAGTCTACAGCTCTAGGCCTCCTTCCCCTTGGGACTTAAGGACTAGCCAGGTGGTCACCTTAAGGATGACTATGATATTTTAAGAAGCAGCACAATCCTTTTCTTCTGCAGAATTCCTCTCTGCCAAGAATCTCTTTGTACCGGAAGCAGAGAGAAACGCGCAACCTGATGTCTTCTAAATTTGTTTCATTAATACCAGTTTATACATTAATACAAACTCAGAACTCACAAAATGCACTGAGAAAGGCACTTTATAAAATGGAATAAATAGAGATGTACACTATTGTTTAGGTTAAAGGCAAACCTGACATGGCAGAGGTGCTGCTTGCCCACATGTCCATATTCTTTCTTCTTCCTCAATAACATAACCTTGATTTCTAGCTGACCATAATGCTGCCCAGATTAAAGACTGTATTTTCTAACCTCTCTATGCTATGTGGTCATATGACTAGAATCTGACCCATAGGATATAAGTGAAAGGGTCCTATGGGATTTCCAGGAAGCCTCCTTAAAGAAAATGAGTGTACTTAGTGCTTCCTCCACTTCTCTGCCTCAATGAGGATGTCATAGCTGGAGCTCCAGCAATCACACTGGACCCTGAGGAACAGGATTAACATTTAGGGTGTAAGCAGGGAGAGCCAGATGGACCTTGGGTCCCTATAACTGTAGAGTCTCCATATGAAACTTCTACTACTCACCTCCAGGCTTCTCTGATGTACGAGGAAGACAAATTGTTTATTGTTTTATATATTTCTATGTATAAGAGGAAAAATACTTTCCTCATTAAGACATAAAAATTTTGAAAAATTTTCACATGCAACTCAATCTAGTCTTATATACAGTCAACACATTCCAGTATTCTTGGTTATTTACTAAGACCATCCTCATTGGAAAAGTTCCCAGAGTCGAAAACTTCTGCAAAGTGGAGAGTGGACCACATTAGGCCAATAATCTGAGTCAGTCAAAAATTACAGGTCCCGCCCAGGTATTATCCCAGCATCTGGATGGCTGAGGCAGGAGGATCCCACATTCAATCCCAGCCCAGGCAATTTAGCAAGACTGGTAGAAAAATGATAAAGGGCTGTGAAAGCCCTAGGTTCAATCCCCAGTAATGCAACAAAAAAAAAAATTATAGGTCTCCACATAAAAGCTCACTTTTCTTATTTATCACTTCTGAACTAGTAAGCGACTCTCTAATTCTGGGCTCTCTATTCCTCCTCCAGACTTCCTATGTATTTCCTTCTTGCTCCTTGCACTTTGATCAGAACTGTGCAGCTCTGCCAGAGCTCCATGACCAACATGCCACAAGCACTCTGCTCTTAAGCTATAAATTTATAATGCTTAACAAAACTGGGGTGCAAAATCATGCTTGGTCAGTTTTATGAGTCTGAAAACTCCAAGACCAAGCCATTGTGTCCATGAAGTTAGCTCTCTTCTTTTATTCTGTACATATAAAATTCTAGTGTACACTTAAGAAGCCAGATACTGACTTACTATGACCAGCCAATGGACCATACCTGTCTGCTTGCTTTTGATGAAAGTACAGATGTTTTTTTTTTCTTTTTCCCTGAAGAAGCAGACCAAAATTTTATCAGAACCTTAAGGGAAATATCGAAATGAAGATATCCTTAGTCTTAGGCAAGCACTC